>PPKB02000019.1:0-238931 GCA_003707605.2 Tetrapisispora fleetii | reverse complement strand
TAATTTGATGATTCCTCTAATTTAATATCCAGTGGGATTAACACATCAGGGCTCATAACCTGTTGTAAACTAGGGTATACGTTCATAGATATTTTATCGATTACTTCTCTTGTTATGTAACTATATATGTCTAAATAGCATAAACGAACTTTCTCCTTTATATATAATTGTTTTGCTGCAATCCCTTGTCTCCTTATCAGTAGTCACGTCTTTGAAACCAATTACTATTCCTGAACGAAACTATAAATCGTTAGGATTCATATCGCTTAAATATATCTCTTATCAGCCTATATTCAACACACTATCCTTACACTCATACACCTCCACTATTTAGAATATTTAGCATTACAAGATCTGAATATTGAAAAAATAGGAGGAAACCTTGATATGCAGTTTACATTTGGAATAAAGAAATAATATATAGATATATAGAGATTAAACTGAAAAGCTGATGAAGATGTGCAGAACTTCTAAAGTGAATCAAATCACTGTAGATTAAGTAGTTTTCAAACAATTCTAGAACACGATGAGAACATTATCTTTTTCATATGGCAAAAAATATTTGTCTTAAAAAATCCCAAATTAAGAAACTTCACTCTGTGACCATGGCTCATCGTCAAAACCTCTAAATATTCCTGATAACATAGTTTATTGAGCATTATTATTATAAATTTGATATTGATATTCATTAACAGACACGTCTCCATGGTAACAACTAACTTGATGGACCTGTTGCCCCCAGTCATATTGCATGCTCAAAACACTGCTTGCAACATTCACATAATATCCATTTGCTTCAATTCCATCACATATCTGCTATACATTTACCAAGTGGTAACAATGTTGTAGCTTGCCTTTGGACAGACATAGATAAATTTGAAATTGTCTATTTAGGAAATACCCATCCTGTTGTATAAGGAGTACCTAAAGTAGCATTATTCTGCTAAAGTTTCGTTAAGAAGCTGCTTAATATCACGAGTAAACTTTTCGTTTGCTAATTCTATCTTGCAAAGTGTTCTGCTTGTTTGTACGACGCACCAAATCCCAACAACGATAAAAATTAAGAATACACACATCAGAAATCCAATTGCATCTTTTCTGAATTTTTTGTAGTTTCTTCACCGGAGTCTGGTATCTCATCTAACATGTTTAATCTATAGAGAAAATCTTAATCAGTTCAAAAGCATTGTATCATTTCGAAGAAGTTAACTATATTATTAGTTAATTAGTGTGAAACAAGATGAGTTTTAAAACATCCCTGTTTTTATACTATCTAGATGAGCTAAGAAAAACTGCAACCGAGGGGACGATTCGAACAAAAAAACTAGCAACCTAACACTTATCACTTATGACGCTTCTATAATTTTAGTACTATTTTTTAAATCCAAGTGTAAACGATACACTGATGTTAATTTATCACGTGCCTTATCACTTCACGTCGCTACCATGTTTTAAACTTTTTTTTTATATTTATGAACAATTCACAAACATTTAAATACATTATAAATGTTTCCCATTATTTGCATATGTGATATAAACTTATAATTAAGATTAATCATATCATCCACCAAAGACGTTATAGCTAGGCAAATACTTACCAATTGTAACAAAATTATTTCTTGCTACCATTATCTAGTTCTCAATGTCAATGTGAAGGTCTTTCAAAGTTTATGGGCTTATTATACAGTTTAAATATGAACACAAAAAATATCAATTCTGTGATTCGTACAATGTAATGTTTGTGGTTTCCAATTTGTGATGAAGATTGATTATAGATCTCAAGAGAAGGGATTTTACTTCAAATATTATACATTTAAGACATTATACATAGTATTAAAATATCTGAAGGCAGAATAATTATAGAATAATCACTATCTGAGCGGCAACGAATATTTTCAATTGGATGAACGGAGACAGCTGTTAAAGATTACTAACTAGAAATTTTAATTCTCTATTGCATAAATTAATAATCGAATAAAAATTATTAGTCGCCATTAAATGATGATTTGAACCGAAGAGGACTTAATTAAAAACATCTTAAAATAAAGTTAGTTCCCTATTGATAGTCAAAAATCTGCCTTTCTTAAATTAATGCCTGATACATCTCTTGTATATATAAGACGAAGATAGTGCAAATTAAATAAATAAAATACAAATATGTCTATATCACTATTTAACATCCAACCAAACCAGTTCATCATTTTTTCTATTTATATGTACAGAATTGGAATAAATATGTTTACATGAAGTGGCTGCATCTGTACGGAAAGGGAAATTACTTAATACTATAATTATTTATTTTTAAAAAATCAAAAGGTGACGGACTAGCGAATAACTAGAACAAAACAATTTAAAATTTAAATAGTGTTTAGGTTTCTTTATCGAATGTCAAATGTACATCTTGAGAAACTTTAATAATGGTGAATATAACAAACTGCCTTAATAACTTTCCAAATTTTGATGCTGCACTAAATTCGAGTACAACTTCATTCTTACCACTTCAATGCCATGTTATACAATATATTCACATTAGCTGCATATTAATGGAACGTTACTTTGTAGCTTTTTACACATCTTGGTAAAAGTACTCATTTTTTTCCGTCATTAATGTGTCACATATAATCATAACATACTTTTCTTGTACACAAATTGCCGAGGAAAAACTTTTAGCACACTAAAAAGTGTATGAACTAATGCGAAATAGGTTAATTTAACCAAAAAAAGAAAATTGTTTGCTCCTCTAAATATCATAGAATTAATATCTGAATTAAAATTTATCTACAGGATTAATACTCCGGATTGCGTATTTATTCAAATTCAGTACATAATATTTAACGTTACTAGTGACCTCTAACAGTCAAAAGTCGAAAAAAAGAATAAGTGTATCGAGCCAATTGTTCGATAGTAATAAAGAGTTCTGAATATCAATTGCAACAATCATTAGAAGGGGCTGTATAAAATGTCTTTCATTTACCGAGGATTTTTCATATTTTGTTTCGAAAGGAATAAAATATTTATTAAATGAGTGGAGAAATGACGTGGAGCATGTCAATTGACTAATATCGTTTATCAAGTTACTTTTTCCACAAGAGAAATTGCGTATGACGCTTATCATTAAAATTTCGGAATTTTTTCCTGGCCGTTTTCAGAGCGCTTTTCTTGGCTATTTAAATTTATGTTTCTTAATATGTACAGTTGCAGATAAGAGACAGATTTCCGTGTCTCTCGTAATATTGTTATAGTAACGAGTCTCGGTAATGGATGCACTGAGTTGGGTATTGAAAAGCTCTAATATGTACTGTTGTTGAAGAAAAAGCACTAACAACAGTGGATGTTTTGTTTGTTTCCGATAAGAGTTTACTTATCGATATAAAATTGCCTTTTAATTAATGAATCTATTATTTGTTGATTTTTATACTGTGGGGCTAAACTGTTTGGCATTATTATCAGAGTGTTGTTACATTATTCTCTATTTCTGATATTAAAAATAATTGATTTTGATAATATTTATGTACAGTGAATTTTCTTGTTTGCATGTATGCAGATTTAATAATAAGATTCTTGATATCATGAGATAGATAAGATTAGATAAAGATTTGACCACTTGAGATAAAAATGTGATTACAGTATGACACATAATAATAAAATTCTTCGACTTTCAAATTATAAAATTTATTTTGGTACATTGTATCTTGTATATAAAGTGATGTTATCATCCTCCTAACAAAAAAGATAATTATTCTTTTGCCCTTTCATATATATAGTAAGTGCTCTTGTCTACTACTGAAAGTAATTATATACATTAAGTCCATTAAGTTGGAAGTATAAAACAAAAAGCGTATTTTTTGTCAAAATGAGTTTTGCGAAGGTTAAAAGTAATTCTAGTAGCGAAGTGTCAGTTTCTGAGAACTCAGAAGAAAAAAAGAAAATTGAAGTAAACGTCATCTCTTCTGAGAATGAATATGAGGTAAATTCATTGGATATTGAAATTGAAGATGAGGAACAAGACGAAAATTATGTTCCTCCAACAGAAGAAGAACTGAAGACTTTAAGGCATGTCGGAGGCTATATTCCACTAAGGTGTTGGTTGATCGCAATTGTAGAGCTTGCAGAAAGATTTTCTTATTATGGTTTATCAGCTCCCTTTCAGAATTATATGGCGAATGGTCCAAATGATACTCCAAAGGGTTTGCTACAACTTAATTCCAATGGTGCTACAGCTTTATCATATTTTTTTCAGTTTTGGTGCTACGTAACACCAATATTCGGTGGTTATATGGCTGATACGCATTGGGGTAAATATAATACAATCTGTGTAGGTACTGGTATCTATGTCACAGGGATTTTCATATTATTTATGACATCAATTGAAAAAATAACTACACAAGCAGCGGCTAGAGGTGGATATATTGCAGCTATTGTCCTTATTGGAATTGCGACGGGAATGATTAAATCAAATATTTCAGTCTTAATTGCAGAACAAGTTCCAAAAAAGAAAATTAGAGTCATTGTTACATCAAAAGGGGAAAGAGTTATAGAGGATCCTAAATTGACAGTACAAAATATTTTTATGTTCTTCTATTTGATGATAAATATTGGATCTCTTTCGGTTATTGCAACTACAGAATTAGAAGCACACAAGGGTTTTTGGGCAGCATATCTATTACCCTTTTGTTTTTTTTGGATCGCAGTAGTTACTTTGGTTGTAGGTAGAAAACAATATGTTAGAAAACCCGTAGGTGATAAAATCATATCAAAATGTTTCAAAGTTTCATGGATTGCTTTAAAAAATAAATTCGATTTTGATGCTGCAAAACCATCTGTTGACCCTGATAAAAATTATCCCTGGTCTGATAAATTTGTTGAAGAAGTCGGAAGAGCATTCAAAGCATGTAAGGTGTTTGTTTTCTATCCAATATATTGGTGTGTTTATGGTCAGATGTTGAATAATTTTGTAACACAGGCTGGAACTATGGAACTGCATGGTCTTCCAAATGATTTCTTACAAGCTATTGATTCCATCGCAATTATAGTATTTATTCCTATTTGTGAAAGATTTTTTTATCCATTTATCAGAAAATTTACGCCACTTAGACCAATTACAAAAATATTCTGGGGATTCATGTTAGGTTCAGCTTCAATGATATGGGCAGCAGTGTTACAGAGTTATATATACAAGGCTGGTCCATGTTTTGACAAACCATTAGCATGCTCTCCACAATACTCTCATACACCAAATCATGTTCATATTGCATGGCAAGTTCCTGCTTATGTCTTAATTGCATTATCAGAAATATTTGCATCCATCACTGGTTTAGAGTATGCTTATTCTCATGCACCAGAATCTATGAAGTCATTTATAATGGCAATTTTCCTACTCACAACAGCATTCGGCTCAGCCCTAGGTATTGCAATTTCTCCAACTTCTGTTGATCCAAAGTACACTTGGGCTTTTACAGGTTTAGCAGTTTCATGTTTTATCGCTGGTTGTCTATTCTGGTTATGTTTCAGTAGATATAATAAATTAGAAGATTCTATGGAAGAAATTGATTTTATTGATGAAAAATGAAAAATCGTAGAAGAAAACATAACATCCTATATTAGTCAAATTATGAGAGCAAAATCAGTATAATAAAAACATTTTACCTTTATAAATATATACCTTGTATAGTAAAATAAAATTGGGTCGTCAAATGGATTGAGATATCAATAAAAAATATATGAACTATTATATTAAGCAACAGCAGAATCCTTCACTCAAGCTTAGCCCTAATAAGATCAGATAAAATAATTTATTAATTTTAAGGTAGTTAATTAATTAACACTAAATGATTGCATATTTATTCAGAGCAATAATACAGGTGCTGGTATTATTAAAGACACTTTTACAAAATTAGCAACAATGCTATATCTAACAAACGTATGAGGATAACTAAATGATTAACAGAGGAACTCGTGCCATATATTTCAGCATTAATGTCTGAATCTAGTAATATATTAAATTTATCTTATAAATTAACTGCAGAAAACTATTCAAATTTTATTAGTTTTTTATTCGAAATTCTCTTGGAGCTCTTCGTTTGGTTCCTAAATTCATCAATAAGGTCGTAATGATAAACAGCTAATAAATAATATGCATTCCTCAGATACGTGATAATAAACGAGCTAATAATAAAGCTAATCTATAACTGTATTAAATTAAAGCAAAAGGAATTATTTGACCACCATTTCCATATCACAATATTGCGTCTCAAATTCTCCTTGGCGTGCCTTTTTTTGTTTATAGGTGCAGGTCTCACGTTTCATTTTTTTTTTTTCAGATCTCAGGCTTGATACTGCAACGCAACGTGCCTTTCTATATGCATGTCGCGTCGCAAATACGTACGAATATGCAAACAAAAAATAAATTGCCTTAATAATATCAAAAAAAAAAGAAGGAAAGGTAAGGTGCTTAAAAATTGATTAATCTAGTTAACGTTGATGTTCATAGTCCAGATAATAGCTTAAATTTTCGGTGATTCCTTTGTGATAAGTAAAACGTGGATACGCTGTTAAGTAACGATCCAAATCATTTGTTTTCGTTCCTAAGACACCGTTTCACGTACTGATCATGTCGTCTTATGGTTTCTTTATAGCCTAGAAGGAAATGATAATCGATTGAGTTACATTTTTATAAGGATGGAATCTAAACGACATATTAAATACACATATGGGTTTATAGGAAAATACGTAAATAAATTTGATTTTAATATGAATGTTGGCGTCAACTTTTACTTCATAATTTCTTGAATCAAAAGTTTATACTTTTATTTTGGAATTGTAAGCCAAGAAAGTAGAGATAAGAAGTTTTAGAATTCTTAATTAGTTAATAATTATATTAAATAATATGTACGCGTCTGTTTGGCCTCTATTTACACGTTTTTATCAACATAAATAACACGTTTTATGCCATCTAACTTACTACTCAAGTCATCTCACTGCTATAATTATTGATTTTATAGCATAGAATTCAAAAAACATATCAAAACCAATTGATATAAAATGGTCTTGAAATTAGGATTTATTCCATATCACATTTTGTAATCTTTACTAGATCTCATTTAAGATAAATCCTAAAAAGAAGCAACAGCCCAAGATTGTTGAATCAATATTAATAAAATGTTAGATAACGATAATAAGCATATAAAAAACCCAGTATTTAGGGACATTCCCTTAAATTACAAGGAGTTTAAACAATATTATTTCGAACAACAATATCATGAATTGTTTTTTTTAAGGAAAGATGCTCAGAAATATGAGAAAGATTCAGGAAATGTCACTATGGAAATTTCTGACAATGAATCTATTGATTCCATAACTACTAAAAAAAATAATGAAGTTACCAAGGTAAATGAAATTGATTATAATGATGAGATGGATGATAATATGTCCAATAGAAAGACATCAAGCCAAGAAACAACTTTCTGGAAAAGACATCTACCAAAATTAGATGAAAGACATTGGATGGTATTTACAGCTGGTGGGGGTGTGTTCTCTGACAGTTACATTAGCAGCGCATTTAGTAATGTTAATGTATGTTTGAAACGTATTTATGGAACTGCTTACTATGAATCGAAAGCTATTAGTATCGTCTCCTCCATCAATTTTGCAGGAACAGTATTTGGTATGCTTTTTTATGGTTACTTGGCTGATAATTATGGTAGAAAAAATGCCTTACTATTGGGAACGGTTTCTTTAATTATATTTGTTATACTATGTGCAGGTGCCTGGGGTGTTAATACTACTGATACGCATCCTGGGGGACTTTTTGAAGCTCTGGCAGTTTATAGATTTTTTATCGGTATTTCAATTGGGTGTGAATATAGTGTTAACGCTGCTGCTGCTGCAGAAGCATCAAATGCGTTGCCAAAACACTCTAGAAGTAGGTATTATATTTGGTTTACTGATACTACAGCTGTAGCTGGTGGTATTATAGCAGGTTTTGTCCCTATAGTATTAACTTGGATTTGTGGTGAAGACCATATGACTCCAATATGGAGAATAACAGTTGGATTGGGAGCAATTGCCCCATGTTCCTTCTTTATTATGAGATTAAAGTATAAAGAAGGTGAACAGTTCAAAACAACAAGGTTTAAAAAGTTACCACCATATTGGCTAGTTTTAAAATTCTATTGGTTTAGAACTGGTATGATGGCTTTATTATGGTTTTTATATGATTTTGTGGCATATTCATTTGGGACTTATTTAACTATTATTCTGGATATGATTCTAAGTGATCATCCTACTTTGGTTCAAGATTTCGGATGGTCTATTGTATTCAGATTATTTTCTGTTCCTGGTGCAATTTATGGTGCATACTTAGCTGATCTTATCGGTCCTCGTAATGCCATGGCAATCTTTTGGTTCTTCGAGGGTATTTTTAGTTTTATCATTGCTGCACAATTCAGTTTCCTAAAAGAGCATTTAGCCGGTTTTATTATTTTATATGGGTTGTTTACAGCTTCATCTTCATTTGGTCCTGGCTGTAACATTAGTTTGCTTGCTGCTAAAATGCATCCAACTCCAATTAGAAGTCAATTATATGGATTCGCTGCAGCTATCGGTAAAGTTGGTGCTTTCGTTGGTAGTTACGTCTTCCCAATCATTATTAACAGAGCAGGTGGTTCCGATACAGTTAACGGTTTAGTAACTCCATTTTATATTTCTGCTGGTATATGTTGCGCTTGTGGGGTATTAACATTCTTTTTTATGCCTCCATTCGATCCGGAAAGTATGATGGATGAGGATAAAAAATTCATTGACTACTTAAATAGCCAAGGTTATGATACCAACAAAAATATGGGTACTGATAATAAAAAAGATATTGAAAATATCACTATTTCAACAACCTCATCACGTGAGCAAGAAATTTAAACATCAATACTTACCATAAATATGAATAAGACCAGTATGAATAGCAATTGGAATAAAAAGTTCGAACTATTATGATGATGAAATTTATAGCTTTCAAATTTTATTAATTTCGTCAAATTTCACTTAAACTCAACAATTTAACAAATATTTAAATATAGAAAATTGATAATTTATAGAGAGTGTTTGGAAATTTAAGTCATTATTATAGTATAAATTATAAAATATATATGTATATAATATTTAGCTTATAATCTATTTTCTACTTTTAAAATTTGTTTAACTGTGTCATCGACAGTTTCTTCAAAAGATTTAAATTTGAAACCTAAAATCTTTTTGGTTTCCTCATTATTGATTTTACAGAAGTTTTTATTTAATTTGACATCTGTATTTTCATTAGATGGTGCAATTTTACCTTTCAATTGTGGGAAATCCTTGTTTAAGGTGTTGACAATATCTTGCATACCGAATGGACCTTCAGTTAAAATAAGTCTTTTGCCAATGGTTTCCTCCTTTTGGAAAGCAAGGATATGAGCTTTAGAAACATCACGAACGTCAATGAAGTTACCAGCACAAGTTAATTCAACTTTTGTTTGTGGAGTTGAGTGAGCCAAAGCATTGATAAACTCACAGGAAGTGTTTAGCTTAGCAGAGACATCTTCATCAAATAATTGAGGACCAAAAACATAAACTGGGTTAATAGCAGTCAATTTCATAACAACTGAATCTTTGTTTTCTTCTAAAAATTCCCACGCAGCTTGTTCAGCAAAAGTTTTAGAACCCCAGTAAGCTGCGACAGCGTTTTCTTGAGCAGTTTGCCAGTTCAATTTACACCAATCCTTTTCTGTGTATATGACGTTTGAGTTTGATTGATCTTCCAAGTCAGAAACAGCAGCAAAGGAAGAAGTGATAACAAATCTTTCTACATTCTTTGGTGCGTATTTCTTAATAGATGACAAAATACCTTTAGTACCATTAACGGCTGGGATTAATAAATCCTTTTCGTACTCAGTAGTGTCGAAGTGGAAAGGAGAGGCAGTGTGTAAAACGTATTTAATTTCACTACCACGTCTCTTGAAAACATCATCAAAAGCATTGATATCAGCAACATCCTTGACAATTTCTATGGATAAATTCTTGTTGTTACCAAATTGCTTGATCAACTTATCAGCCTTGGCTTGCGTTCTAGCAGTACCAATGACCTTATAATCTTGTTGCAATAGGTCATTAACAATGTGTTGGGCGATAAAACCAGTGGCTCCAGAAACGAAAACAGACATTTTTAATATAAAGACAAGTGTGGATTCTTGATAATCTTCTACCAATAAATATAGTAATCTTTATATTTATTAGTTAGCATTTAGTGTTATATGCTTTCATTCAAACATCAGAAAAAAAATCGACCCTAAAAAAGTTTCAAGTTTTACCTCTTTTTTATATGGAAAAAAGAAGGATCATTTCGCACAATTGAAAAAATGTGTTGTTTGCAATGATTAGTAGTACTCTCAATCTCAAAAAAAGACGAAGTACCCAAGTAATCAAAGCATTGTAAGACATTATAAGAAATTTTAAGAAAGCTGACTAAAATCAAGTACAATTACCTTCAGTTCTCTTCTTATTTCTATGCTATTTTCACGTATTTTCACGTATTCTCCAGGCATTTTAATAAAATATCGAAGTTTCGAGACTTGATTATTTAAAATATTTCGTCATCAGAATACAAATTGGTGACAAATCCCGCAGAAAAACGGAAAAAAGCCACCTTTAAAATTTCGAAATTTGAAATACCGCACCGCACAGAAATTTTATATACCCTTCTTTTTCAATTCGGTAACATTTTCGAAAAGTATTTCAGCAATGTTCAACAGTTCAGTTGTGGGTTTTATAGGGACCAAGATGTTGGTTGTAGATGTCTTATTGTAATTTAATTTTATATTTGCACATTGATTCTCTGATTTAAATTTGACAGTGGTTACAAGGTCCTTCTATTTGACTATAGTAGATGATGAAGACAGACGGATCGCGGAAACGGTAAGTGAAATAGTATTAATCATTTTTATAGAACAAGCATTTTATGGAGACAGCTCTTGGCTTGAGTTTACTAAGTAATAAGATTTTAAACTATGGAAGATGAAGTGATTAAAATACTAATTAATGGTATTAAATCTATTTTTTCTATATTATAAAATTAAGTATGATTGATTATAACATTGTATAAGTAAATATTATACAGTAACGAATGCTAAAGATTATTAAATATTTATTGTAGGCATTAAAAAAGTGCGTTAAAATAAATTCTTGAACGAATTTATGAATGATTGGCTAAAGTATTTCTACTTGTTTAAGTAAATCTCTTGTACCATGGTCTGTCATCATGAGCGGCGGCACCGGCATCGTAGTCGGCACCTCTTTGACTTGGTGGGACCCAAGAAGCAGATTTCCATGGTAAAGTACCTTCAATGTACATTTCATCGACTTCTTCTAAAGTTAAACCATTAGTTTCACAGACGAAGAAGAAAACGTAGAAGAAAGAGAATAATAAACAGCCGAAGAAAACGTAACCGTAAGCAAAGTGAATGGCACCGGTAATGAATGGAGTGAAGAAAGAAATCAAGAAACCCCAGATCCAGTTAGCACCAATGGATAAACCTAAAGCTCTTGATCTAATTCTCAATGGGAAAGTTTCAGAGACAATAACGTAAGCTAATGGAGCCCAACTGTTAGCGAAACAGAAAATGAAGAACATAGTGAAGACAATTAAACAGTTACCAGCACCTTGAGAAGTTGGACCATCATAACCATCTAAGTATAATCTGGTGACACCAACGGAAGCATAAATTAAGAAACAACATGACATGGTAAAAGCACCAACTAATAAACATGTACGACGGTTGAAGTGGTTAACAGTCCATAAACTGACACAGGTGGAGAAGAAATTAACAACACCAATAATAATAGCAGCTTCAAAACCATCGTTTAAACCGACAGAATCAAAAATGGTAGTACCGTAGTAGAAGAAATAATTGTTACCGGTCAATTGTTGTAGAGATTGAACCATAATACCCATGATAACTCTTTGTAGAATAGCACCCTTTCTAGAGAACATTTCACCCCAAGTAGCAGAACCAGCAGCTCTTTCAGCTTCAACACCAGCAGAAATTTCATCAAATTCAGAAATAACAATTGGAGAGTCGATTGGAGCCTTGTTGGTCTTAGATAGAGAAACCTTAGCTTCTTCTAATCTACCTTGTTGGACTAAGTATCTAGCAGATTCTGGAACGAATAACATACCACCGATCATGAATAAGGCCCAAGCAAAAGATAAACCTAATGGGACTCTCCATTGAGTGGAATCAGAGTAATGGTGGTGAGTACCGTAGTTAGTACAGTAACCCAAGAAAATACCTAAGGTAATCATCAATTGGTAGAAAGCGACGGCGGTACCTCTTAAATGAGCTGGAGAAGTTTCAGCAATCAAAGTTGGGGATAAGACAGCAATACCACCAACACCTAGACCGGAAATAATTCTACCAATAAAGTATTGGTACCATTTGTTAATAGAAGCAATACTGATAATAATACCAATGGTGTAAACAACAACGACGATCATCAAACCTGGTTTTCTACCATACATATCACCGGTTCTACCTAAAGTTAAACCACCAATAGCACAACCAATGTTAAAAATACCGACAACTAAACCAGTTCTAACCTTAGAGAAATAATAAGTACCATCATGATGCCTGGAACCAAATCTTCTTAAGAAATCAGATTGAGAAACAAAACCAGAAATGGTACCAGTATCCCAACCGAAAACGAAACCACCGAAGGCAATCATTAAACACAAGGATAACACACCTATGTAGTCAGAAATTGGACCAGTTTCGTGGTGGAAATCTTCCTGTTGCTCATTTTTTAAATCCATATCCTCTGGGGATTCTTTTTGAGATGCAATTGATTGAGATGGAGAAGAAGCTAAGTTAGCTTCTTCAGCATTTATATTCTCGTTAATATCTTCTTGTGACATTATGAAAAGATATTATCTTGATATTTTTTTGTTTTTTTTAGTTTGGTTAGAAGAACTTATAAATTTATAAAAGATGTTTTATGTATAAAGATAGAAAAAATAAAATTGGGGAAAAGGATGGTAATTGAAAGAAATCAACAACTGTTTATATATGAATTGAAAAGTTTGAGATATATTGAAAAAAGAAAATGTTTGTTTAAGAAAGAATCGAAAAGAAAAGAATGGGCAATGATAGACAAGCAGGAATATATGATGGGAAGGAGAGCCGGGGAGAGAAAGGATCTGAGACTCCGGAAATATTAAAAGGATTCCTATTAATAGTTGCGGATAAACTTAACGAGTGCTGTTGCGCTTCTCTGATCGATTTTAGATATCAACATAAGAATTAAAAGAAAAGAAAACTTGAAAACTCACTCGTAAATAGACTGAAACTGATGCAGACGATGACATTGTAAAAAAAAAAAGATTTATACTTAATAAACAAAACACAAAAATTAAGTATTCAATTAGTAAACAATCCAAAAATCACTCGAGTTTCTTAACGCGTACCCATTTATGCACTATATTCACTGACCCCATCTTAATTTTAATTAGCCTAAGTGGACATTGGTAATTCAGTTTTGTTTCTTCTTTCCTGCGAAATTGTTACGTTACTTATCGAAAATAAATAAAATAGCGAGGTCTCTAGAAACAAATGTGTGTTCAAAAATAAGAAAAAAGTAGACCATGTATGAGTAAAATCAGAAAATTGCTTATTTCGAGCCTCGAATAATTACTTTTTACCTCGGCAAATATGCCAAACAAATCCATATAGACAACCGTTTACCATGAAATCGACGCTCGGTTACTCTATTATCCCACTTATTCTCATTAAAAATTACTTTTGTTTAAAGATAATCAACTAAACAAAATGCACAAACACGCTTGTTTGATTAAGGCCAACCCAGCTAAAACACAATAATCTCAACTATCTTAATGAAGACAATGTCAAAAAATAACCTCTGCATGCAATGCTCTCCCCATCTCTACCAAAATTCTTATACAAAAAGCATCGTTTCTTACATTTTATCGAACAAGCAATTCCGTCCTCCATAAGAACCTCATCACCACTTTTTTTTCACATTTCTTTTCGTATCGACAGTCTCCGAGTTCTAGGGTTTATGACAAATACCAAACGAAAAAGGTGCACACAGGCCGAATTCGGAAATAAAAATCGGTGAATAAATTCGTTCTGCATGAACTCCGCGAAGTGAATCAGAAAAAGAAATGACGAAAAAGAAATAAGTCTCGGAGTTTTTTGATTTTAATTTCGCTCATCTCGAGAAAACGAAAGTGAATGCAGTGTGTTCTGCGTTTGTTTCTGACGTAATAAGTCGTAAACTTGAGGTAATTTCTCTTACTTTTGAAGATAATGTTATATATGTTTTTTATCAAGCCAGGTATCTTAGTTGTTTCTTGTTATTGTTACTATGCAAGTAGAAAGAAATACGCCTGTCCCCGTAAGGTGTATCGTGGAATTACAGGCAGACTTGGAGGTGTGCAGGCCTCTTTGCTCAGCAAGGGGGCGTGATAATAGTGTTAAAAGGTGGACGGGAAAGAGGATTAGGGAAAGGTTACCGATGCACACCCCGAGATCAATTGTATAGTGTCTATATTTTGTATATGTTTTGATTTTGTATATGTTGTTACTTTGTGTATTAAGTGTAGGTTGTTTCAAAACAAGTGGCATCGTTCAAATAACATTTTGTTACATGTAATGAATGGAATTGGGTTGAAATTTTTTCAAGAGGCATTTATGGAGATGTAATTAACTCTAAAATGGTGCTTGTATGCAGGACTTTTTTGCGTGAGAAAAGACTACGTTTGTTTATTCTTCCTTCCCAAATTTCCTGTAAGTAGGGCTCGATCTGTCGTTCAAAATTCTCTCGGGGTTTACTTCTTGGTAATATTATTAGAAAAAAACATCGGTACGTATAAGTAATAAAAAATATTACGTTAAGGCTGTTTTTAAGATAGAATCGAATTAATATTTGAGATATGAGGTGTATATGTTGCTTTGAGTGTAATATGTTGTCGGTAGGTATGCGTTATTTGGTATTTCCTTCAAACGTTTTTATTATCTCGATTCCTCTACAGAAGATATCCTACAATTCAAAAGTTAATTTGATCTTGTCGCCACATTCAAAAAATCTTCACTTACTATATAAAGATATTATCCGACAAAATGTATAATGGAAAAGGCTTAGAGTACTAATATTTCGTATGTCAGCTACGGTTTCTCGTATTTGGAAATTTAGTAAAATATACTGGCTTCACGTTAGAAGATACAGTATTTCGAAAGTTAGTAAAAATTTATTGACCTAACGGAAATATTGAATATAGTACAATTTTAGATCGTGCGGTGTGCGTTTACCGATAGTAAAACTCCGTTGGTTTAGATCAGTAGGCAGTCAAAGATAGCTCCGGATAAAATACACCTAGTTTGCATAAACACGTTCATAGTCCCGATCAAGTTTAACAAACCTCGTAGCTTACTGAAAGGGACTAGGCTATCTTTAGTGACCTTATACTGTTGTCGGAAGAATTGAAAATGTACAATTATTGCGGAGCTGCGGCATTTATGTTCCAATTTCCTTGATAAACTCGGTGTTTGATTGAGACCAATCGCTTCTACGGATTATTTGTTTTCTTGTCTTTCAAACATCTGTATATTATAGTATTTCCGAATAAGGAACATCTTTCATTGTTTTTCCGAGAATTTAGAGGCTGTTAAAGTTACGGCATATAAAAAATATATACAGTTTATTCCGTGGAAATAAGCTATGTGATTCCTTTCATAATATCCGTTCTTATAACGATAAAATAGCGTTTAGTAACACTCAATTTGTTGAGAGTACTCACTTCTTTTCTGTTGAGAATGTAAGAATGTTACTGGTCTTATAGTTTCTTGCTTCACGAAGATTCACCTATATAAAAAAGGTATCAAGAAGTAAGAACCGAGCATCCGCAATTTCACTATTGAATAAGTTAGTTAGTACAAAAGTTGAAACCTCAAAATAATTAACTATTCTGGGACAAACACGAAACTTTACTATTTGTTTCAGTTACGTGTAAGCAGTTGTTCCCACAAATAAAAAATAATTAACTGTGGAGGAGTATTTTTTCCAAGAAACCTCTATTTGCTAATTAGTAATATAACATGCATATTTGCTCCCCCGGAGTTATTAAAACGATTTTATAATTTTTTTATTACTTTTTATAGATTATTTATTTATTCAGGAAAAATTCTTCCCATTTTACAGTTTCGTGTTCCTTTTCCTGACATTACAAAGGAAAATGGGTTTTATCATTGTTTTATAAAACTTTCCCCAACGATTATTGTCGCAGCAACTTTAAACTTCTAAAATATTTGGGATAGGAAAGAAATATTGACTATTTTCGTGATTAAATTTTGTGAATGAAATTATTGAGTAAGAGATCTAAATGTAGTTTCCACTAGATCTTTTAGCTCCTTGTAACTTATTATGATACAGTTCATTTCATCAGGTGTCACTAACATTATTTTTTCAGCAACACCGCTATCTAATTTATTCATACACCTTAAGATATGCGTCAAATCTACAAATGGTTTACCAGTTTCATCAACCTGATGGAAAACATAGTCATAAAATAGGATAATAGGAAATTTTTCACCGGAATCCGACCAGTTTATATCAACTCTTGATTCCATCCTTCCGAATATACAATTCAATTTACAAATTAATCTGAATACCCTACCATTCTCTAGTTCTTTAGATAGAATCGACTCCGTATATTCAGTAAAAGAAAGTGAAGAATCGATTAATTCAAATAATTTATCACTAAAGAGATAAGATAGCTCTTTTATGGTTTTTATGTTGTCTGAATCATCTAATAAATATTTAAGAACTTTCTTAAAATCATCATCAATTGCTAATTCATCTAAATCTATGTTAGAGGATTTATTTTTGATGGTGCTAGTTGTTGCAGGAACATGTGTATCGTTATTCGATCCTGTTTGAGTAGGTGGTTTAATAGCGTGAGATAATTTTTTTAATAATTCTCCTAATCTTTTGTAATCATCTTGTTGCTCTTTTATAACATCATTTGAATGTGTGGTAGATGTAGAATTATTAGTATGATAATTGCTTGGATCTAAAATCTTGAACACTTCAGAACTAACTAATTTAATTCTTCCTGGGTTACCTGTAACGATTATTTTATTCCAGTTCAACGACTTACCAATCGATAATCCCTTCGAGTGAATAATATTCATTGCATTTGTTAATTGGGTTAAGTAGGACCATAAATACTTTTGAGTAACAAATTCTAATGGGAAGTTAACAAAATGAGTATCATACAAGGAAGAAGCCAATGGATAATAATCATAAACAGCACATAACGATGTGTCTCTGAATTTAGTAGTGGTAAATAAATCTTGTAACTTCACTATATTACTTGAATGAATAGGACTCCATTCTTGAAAGGCATTTGCCAACTGAGATGGATCAATTGTTTTAACATCATGTATACGGCGCATTAAGTATATCTTACCATCGACATTAGAAAATACCTTGTATAATGAACTTTTATGTCCAAAATAGTAATCAGTATGATTTTCGGTGGTACTAGACTCTGGTTTAGGAAAATCAAGTAGAACTAAACCGAAATAATCCTGAACTATATCAGGTATGAGACCGCCTGGAGGAAATATTTGTAATGCTGCCATATTTTTCTTAACAAGATCAATTCTTAAATTATTTGGTATAAATAAAGATTCAGGTAGTTTTTCATTTGGTTTTAACGATAAATTGAAATGCGGTGGTGGATCAGGTGCATATAAATGGTATTGTAGTAAACTATGAGGTGGTGGATAAATTGTTGGATATTTTAGGCCTAAATTTGCATTAGAAAAAGGAGGTGGGGCCTGACCAATTACTATTGGATCATCAGGTAATTGTGACATTGGGAATGGATGGTAGTGAGAAGATGTAGCAGATGATGGTGGATGTGATAAACCTGGTTGAGCTGAAAAAGACATCGGCATTGGAGGTTGTTGTTGGGAAATTTGTCCTTGTGGCTGAAGTATTTGATTATGAGAATCAATAGACTCAGAGTGCATAACTGGCACATTGACTAAATTACTTGATGACGCAGAAGGAGTAAAGATAGGAGCTGTATATGCATCGAAGGATGGTGTAAAAGTATTTGCTACTAGCTGCGATGATCCTAATTGTGGTGGGTTATTTTCTGCTAGAGATAAGCCAGCTGAGTTAATGGTTCTTTCATTATTTTGATTATTAGTTTCTGCATTTAAATCAGCTTTGCCACTCATTGGAGTAAAACTTGCAGAAGTTTTTGCATTAAATTTAGGAATTGAATTAGGTGTTGGAGAGCTTGGGATTCCAGCATTATTGCTACCAGCTGACGATGGTTGTTGAATTAACTGCGATATTGTATTAGTACCTAATCGTGAACTAGGGATTGTTTGAGTAAGTGGCGCTATAGGTTGTACTTGCGCTATACCATTTAACTGTAAAGATTTTAAAGATGACATATTATTCTCGTTAGTGCAATCAGTCTCATTAGTTTTATCTACGACAACCTCTGAATTAGATTTTTCGGGAGGATCATTAAACGATTCATGGATTTCTTTGTTACCATTAACTGCACTTTCATCGCCTTCATGCCTGAAAGGACAGCCTTCCTTCTTCTTCTTACAATAGCCATATATGATAACATTTCTACAAGGAATATCCTTTGCCCATTCTGTATTTGATTTTTCCATTATATACAACAACTAAGATTCATTCAATGCACTAGAAAAAAAATTGCTAAGATAAAGTAAACAAAACTCAGATAAACCAATATATTCAAACGGTATGCAAAACAAATATATATAAAAATGAATAAATAACCCAAATAGAAACTACCTCGTCGTATTCTAATATCTACTAACCACTGTTATTCCAAATCAACTCTTTATTAACCAATTAATATAGTCTAATGCTATCCACAAACTGATCACGTACTCGTCTCAACGTCTCTTAAGCTAACAAAGTCCCGCTTTCCTATCTCGCCGTCTGTAACCTCAACAACGAAAAACAAAACTCGAAACGTATACCTCTGCAATCTACAAAAGAAGAAGTCTCTTTCAGTCCTACCCTCAAACTACCAATCCAAATAACACAACATAGAAAACTCACTTCAAAATCTAAACAAGTAACAATATTTCATATCCTTTATTTTATTTATTATACTTCTTGTATTTTTATTTAAACAAGAAATAAAAAATTTCAACGACCGATACTTTGAGTCGCTGCAGGGCCGGGTAAACGTGCTGCGATCTGTTAGATATAAAACCTTAAGGTATTTCTAGAGTAGAATGAAACCTTTAAGCCATGTTAACTGTTGGATATGTGAGTATTGGTTGCTGTGACTGGGTCAATTGGTTGCCGTGTGAGTTGTTTGTGTGTGTTTGCTGTTGTGTTGTGACGGTTTTTTCTTTGTTAGCGGTTTCTGGAGGTCAAAAAGCTAGGGTATAAGTGAGAAGGGTGCTGTTGCGAAATGGTGAAATTGTTGAAGAGAGTGGTTTTGGTTACAGGTGTGTCTCGAGGCATTGGGATGAGTGTTGTGTGCGAGTTGTTGGATAGTGGGGATGTGGGGGACGAGCGTGGGACTGTGGTATATGGGATTGCGAGGTCTGAGGAGCCGCTTCAGGGACTGAAGCGGAAATATGGGGACAAGTTTAAGTATGTAGTGGGTGATATTTGTGATGAGGTGGTTTTGAAGAAACTAATTGGTAAGATTGAGAGTGACTGTGGGCATCTTGATTCTGTGGTGGTTAATGCGGGGGTGCTGGAGCCTGTTGCAAGCGTTAACTCGATTGATGTGGGTGCATGGAAACATTTGTACGAAGTTAATTTTTTCAGTGCTGTTCAGTTGGTGTCCAAGACAATTGGACTGGTTTCTGCTGCGAATGGTTCGTATGTTTTTGTTAGTTCTGGTGCTAGTGTTAAGCCTTACTATGGATGGGGTGCGTATGGGTCATCCAAGGCTGCTTTAAACCATTTTGCTATGACGTTGGCCAATGAGGAGCCAAAAATTAGAAGCATCTCTGTTGCTCCAGGTGTAGTCGACACACAAATGCAAGTAGACATTAGAGAAAAGTTCGGTCCATCTGGGATGACGAAAGATGCGTTGAAGAGATTCGTTGACCTGCACGCAAATAATGAACTGCTTCCTGCTTCTGTTCCTGCAAAAATATATGCAAACCTGGCTAAAAGAGGCATCCCAGACGACTGCAACGGTTTATATTTACGATACAACGACGAAAAATTGAGACTGTTCGCCAATTAAATAGCTTTACACTGATGTATATTTATCTGCGCTTATTTTTATATATTCCTTTTAAAAAATATTTTATTTATGTTTTGTTTTACAAGCTCTGTATTTACTGAAACCACCAGTTGTTCCGGATAGCAGAGTTAGAGTCCTAACCTTTAAATAACAACAAAAATGTATCCCATTGCCGATTCACAAAACAACCCACCCAAGTCTATATTTGCATCAACAATTACTTTAGAAATACCATCTCTTTCAAAGTGAACTCAATCTTACCAAACTTTTATATATAAAGCACAGCTCATCGACATTCACAATTTTTCACTATGACGTACTAGTCGGTAAGAGTTAGTTTCTTCGAGAATGAAACTTTTACACAACGATGAGCTGGATGAACAAGTTAATAATTGTATATATACTCATATATATGCATGTACATAGATCAATTGTAGGGTATAGCTGAGTTTGAGTTGTATTTTAGTTGCTTTTACTTTTTTTGGGAATCTTTTGTTTCAGATATGCCATTGTTACTCCAGTGCTAGATTCCGTCTATAACTAGGTAAACGAGAAATAGTGAATATATTTGAATTGCAATGGTTAAGGTTGTGCTTGTTACAGGTGCCTCCAGAGGTATTGGTAGATCTATTGTTGATCAGGTTTTGAAAGCTAGAGAAGATACTGTTGTGTGTGGTGTTGCTAGATCCGAGGCTCCATTGAAGGAAATTAAAGCTCAATATGGTGACAGATTCGATTACACTGTTGGTGATATTACTGATAATGCTGTTTTGAACAGTTTAGTCAAGGTTGCCGTTGACAAGTACGGTAAGATTGATTCCATTATTGCCAATGCTGGTGTTTTAGATCCTGTTGAAAATGTCAACTCCATCAATGTTGATGGATGGAAGAAATTGTACAATATCAATTTCTTTAGTATTGTTGAATTGGTTTCAATTACTTTACCATACTTGAAAAAAGGATCCGGTGAGATTGTTTTTGTAAGCTCAGATGCTAGTGACACTTACTTCAACTCTTGGGGTGCTTATGGTTCATCAAAGGCTGCTTTAAACCATTTTGCTATGACAGTTGCTGCTGAAGAACCAAATGTTAAAGCTATTTCAATTGCTCCAGGTATTGTTGATACTGATATGCAAGTTAACATTAGAGAAAACTTCGGTCCAAAGTCTATGTCAACTGAGGCTACAAAAATGTTCACTGACCTTCATAAAGATGGTAAATTAGTCTCAAGTGACTATCCAGCTGCTGTTTACGCTAAATTAGCTGTTTTTGGTATTCCAGATGCCGTTAATGGTAAATATTTAAGTTATGATGATGCTGTATTAAAAGATTTTCAATTGAATAAATAGATTAAGTAACACATATTTTTAATTACATAGTGTTACATAATGTATCTAAAATTGCTACTCTAATATTTTAAAACAATCTAGATTCAAATATTAACAAAATTTTTCTCTATCTATATATGTAAACATAGAAATTAGATTGAATAAGCTTATTTTGAAATATTTCTTGATTCCAAAACTGCTTCAACAGCAGCAAACACTTCGTCGACGGTAGTTTCACAATCAATCTTCGAAACTTTCCCTTGTTTCTCAAAATATTCGACTACTGGCATACTGGTTTCTTCAAAAGTCTTAAATCTCTTCTTGATAGATTCAATATTGTCATCAATTCTACCACTAGTTTTACCACGTTCCAATAATCTTTCTAACATGACTTGTTCAGAGCATGAAAAGAACAAAGTGAATTTACTTGGAACCAAAGTTTCTTCAAAAGTGATAGCTTGATCCATTTTTCTTGGGAAACCATCTACTAAAAATTTAGTTTTACCATTATCCAAGTTAGCTTGAATAGCATTCTTTAACAATGCAACAGTGACCTCCTGAGGAACAATTAAACCTTCAGTAATGTATTGTTTGATTAGAGCACCATATTCTGAGCCTTCACGATTTTGTTCAGCTCTTAATAAATCACCAGCAGATAAATGAACGAACCCGTATTTATCAACTAATTTAGCACATTGAGTACCTTTACCGACACCTGGACCTCCTAATACAAAGATAACAGTGACTTCACTTTCTTTAAATAATGACATTTCAAATTATTACTTATATTCTTCTAAATATGGTATAGGCTTATTTTTTTGATACGATACACTATAAAGAGTTGTACCAACTGTTAGGATTCCTAATAAAACTAATAATTTCCCGTTATACTTAGTATTACCTTCAACAACTTTACCGGGTTGAGTGTTGTCAACAAGTCTACTACTAGAACTTCCTAATTTATTTGATTTCTTAAATCGATTATTGTAATGGGCAATAAAACGAACTGATCTAAAATTATTGATCCCGTTTAAATCTCTGTATAGCGTTTTCAAATAAAAACTGCTCAGGGATTTAACCACTAACATAGATAGAACAAGCAATTGTCATTCTAGAAATTACATCCATCGAATATTCAAAATAACGTTTCCTCACAAAACATCTCACATCTTTAAACAAATCTCTTGTAGTTAATAGGATATAATAATTTCATTCAAATTTTTCAGTTCTTAGAGGACTTTAATTTTACTATATATAAAATTTGGTAATTAAGAATAATGTATATTTCAATTAAGTAATTGACAGTATGAATAAGTCTATATATCTATATATGTATAAGAGATATGTGGGTGAGCATGTTTTATAATTACGGTTTTCCAAATTGATGAACTTTTTTGTGTTACAAGATTGAAGTTGAAACCAATTTGTCTCGAACTGAATAACTTTTAGTGCTTTATTCAGTAAATTGTGTCCTTTTTTTACTTCATTTATACTTCATTTATGGATAACAGTGAGTTGTTGGATTTCTTGCTGGACAGGATAACATTGGAGGATGATAATGTTGTCACTAAAATCGACGGTGTTAATGATGATCCGAAATTTGAACCTCGAGAACTGTTAAGCGCCAGTAAAGTCAAACTGGAAGAACAATTGACCAAAACGTTATTAAGGCGTCGCAAGAAGCAATTAGAATACTATAAATCGATCGATAAAGAATTGGAAAAGGAGATAGAAGATCTACTTTTACTTTCAGTTGATAAAGGTAGCCAAGTTAAAAAAATTAAAAATCGAAACAAGGTAAAATTGTCATCGAACTCCAAGAGCACGAAAGAGGATAACACTAAAAAGAAGAGTGGGGCATTCAGTTTTAAATTTGACGGAAAGGACTTTGATAATGTTCCTCCAATACCAGTAAAGACAACAGGAGAACAGAAAGATGAAATAGAGAAAAAGAGACGATCAAGGAAAAAATCAAAGAAAACCAATAAAGAGACGACAAATGAGACCACCTTAGATCAGGATCCAAAAGACAAGGCAATGAACAGAAAAAATAATAAAACAAAGACAAGGAAGAGAGATGATAATGAAACAAAGCCAAGTAAAACAGAAGAAAATAAAACAAAGTCGAGTAATAGAGAAGAAACAGGGACAAAGCCAAGTAAAAGAGAGGAAAATAAAATAAAGCCAAGCGGAAGAGAAGAAAGTAAAATGAAGCAAAGTAAAAGAGAAGAAAATAGAGCAAACAAACCTAAAAGCGAAAACGTTAGAGTAAATCTAACTGAAAGTGACAATAACAAACCAAAGTCATCGAAAAAAAATAACAACAAACCAAAGTCATCTAAAGGAGCTAATAAGAAAGCAAAATCAAAAATAGTAAATTCTGAAGATGAAATAGATAAAAAGATAACAGAAGCTTTTGACGCATATTCTGCAAGTAATAATTCTGATTAAATCAACATTTGTTATGAACTTCCTGGAAGATAGAGGTTTAAATAATAAATTTTTACCTTTCATAAGGTATATATGCATTGGATTTCACTTAAAGACATTATATAGAATAATGAAAGTAGTGTTAATGACTATTATAGATATTCTATATAGAAAATAGAGGGTTTCATGATTATTTTATTTATGAGTTATATCACTCTAGTTCCATTTCATCTTGATTTTGATGATATAATAGGTTTTCTGTCTTCATTTTTTTACTAGTATCTGAAAGAGTAATGGATGGTGTAACCCTTTTCTTATTCATGTCAATTGTTGAATCGATTGTCTTATTTTTTGCTGCGTTTATATTCCCCAAACCAATCTTTGTTATATTATTTAATCGATTAAGGAAATAACTATTAGATTGATTATTTAAATCTGTGATTAAAGGATGATCTGATTCTAAATTTTTTAATACATTTAATTCTAATGCATGTTTCAATAAATTTTCTGCAATTAAATTCACTGGTTTTAAAGATAGTGACAAATGTAGAAATTCAATGGCCTTTTGTAATTTTTTGACTTTTAAATATAAAAATCCTAGAGAACAATATATATTTGCATCTTTTCCTGAAATCTCTAAAATATTTTTTAAACAACCTATAGCCATGTCATATTCACCTAATTTTCTATAAGTATTCGATAAGTTTATTTGCACTGAAGTTACGATTTTCGAGGATGGTTCTAAATCTTTTATGAATTCTAAAGCTTTTTTCAAATATCTTTTTGATTTAAGATAATCATTCTTTCTGTAAAACAGAACACCCATCTCATTTAATAAAAGTGGATCATTTGGTGAAATATCATACGCTAGAATAAAATATTCTTCTGCTAATGATAATGTATTTAATAACATATATTGCATGCCCAAATACAAATTTGGCAAATGGGTTCCCATGAAAAATCTTGATGCTGTTGAATATGCAGATATAGCTTGATCATGTTCACCTTCCATGGAGAAAGTATGAGAAAAACCTAGCCATGCTGGAGCAAAAGTAGGATCAATTATAGAAGATTTTGAAAAATATTTTCTAGCTTCAATTATTTTATTAACTGATAAGTAATAAGTACCTATTGAATACCATGTGATTGAATTTTTAGGGATATTTTCAGCTAATTTATGTGACAATTGAAATAGCTTATTTTTACAATTCAATTCATAAAGACATGCAATATATGTGGGTAAAACATCCATATTAAATTCATCTTTTGATAAGAAAAGTTCACATAATTCTAAACATTCATTAAATTTAAATGTTTGATAAAAAACTTGAATTTTAGAATTAATTAAATTTTTATCATTTTCAAAATTATAGTAATTTTCAATCAAAATGTTTTGTGAATTTTTAATTATATTCAATTGGGTTTGAGTTAATGAATTATTATTTGATAACCTTAGTATGTATAAATTTTTTATCATATCATGATTTTCATCAACTAAAGAAAAATCTAAATCTTGTATTAATTCCATTTCCTCATTTGGTGTTAACAAATTTTTAGAAGTTAATTCTTCAAAAGCTTCAAAATTTTTGATATCGACAAATATAGCTTCTTTAAATGAATTTTTAGCTTTGTTGAAACTATTTTGTGCTAAGAAAATTTTACCTCTTAAATAACATAATGACGACTCTAATTTAATACCACCATCATTGTACTTTGATTTAATATTCATATTATTATTCGTTGAATTTGTATCGTTAGAATTCATGTTATATTTATTACTAAACGAATTATTATTATTATTATTATTATTATTATTTTTATTATTATTATTATTTTTATCAATCATTTGATCTCCATCACTTTCTGAATCCATCTCTATACTAGCAAATGGATTTATTTCCCCAATAATGTCCAATGCGTGATCAAATTTTTGTAATTTTATTAAGGATAAGGCACTCAAATATTTACAAATCAAACTTGTTGAATCCAAATTATTATTTGATAAAAGTTCTACAACCCTACTATATGATCCTGTTGCAAAATACACTTGAGCTAGCCAAAATGCATCATTTGAATCATTGCTTACATTATATATCATGTTTCCTACAAATTCAGCTGTCTTATAACTATGTTGCATCAATGAATCATGTCGCCATAATCTTAATTTTTCAATCGCATTTAATGCAGTGATGTCAATTTCTGTTGTTCTTCCTTTTTTTGTGCCCTCTACTTCAGTAATATTATAATTCAAATTTGAATCTATGTTAGAGTATGTATTTCCATTTTCATTTGAATGTGTATTTGAATGTGTATTTGAATGTGTATTTGAATTTGCATTTGCATTTGCATTTCTATTTGAACTCCTAGCAGTATTCATATCTAATTCATCATCTATGATATTTTGTGTTGATGTTAACTTCGTATTATCTGATTCCTTACCATTTCCATCCCCTTTATTATTTAAAATTCTATCTGTCTCATATTTTTTTGTACTTCTTGATCGTACAGTTGAATTCATCTCTCTTTGTAAACTTACTTTTCTTAACGTTGAAGGGACATTTGAATTGAAAAAAGTATTTTTTTTATTTGGTTCCAAAACTCTTGAACTTCCAACATTCCCATTGCTGGTGTTACCATTTGCATTTGAAAAATGATGATACGGTGTATTCAAATAGTTCATGGGTCCATTACTAATTTTACCCTTTAAATCTGATCCTATCGAATTCTTCTGTACCAAGGGACTATTGGCCACCAAAGATTGATGCGGACTTGTTACATCTGAAAACTGACTTACTTTCCTTACTGTATTATTACCATTATTGTTATTATTACCATTATTGATTGGAATGGCCGTTGTTCTTGTCACAAAGGGAGAAAATGTGATGGTGGAGTTAAACTGTTCTGGAATGTCAGCGTTTGACATCTCACTCCAAAATTATTCCAATAGAAGAGGTCCTTGCGTTGGAATGCGATCAGCTTCTTTTCTCTACAATCGCAAATTTAGCCGCCAATGCACATACACAGATATAAATAACTACACAAGATTCTTTCTCTATATTAGTCTCTTTATATAAGATTTACAGTTTTTGATTAAAATTACCTGCCACAAAATTAATTTTTAGAAAATTTAAAAATCTTCAAGGTAAATCCTCTCCCACGTGACCTAGCCGCCGAGCACCATAATATATCGCTAGACACGAAACATCCTTACACCCGGTTACCCTCTGTTACCCAGCCATGTGCAACTTAAATTCCACTGGAATTCCGGGCCCTTTTGTTCCGCGGGCAAGTGAGACGACCTATGGCCACAAACGGACATCAAATATAAGACGACAGACAACCTTCAAATTCCAAGTGTCACAAATGGACATCCACACATCCAGATACACATCCAGATACATATCCCATGGATATATGCATCCATAAGGGACAGACAGACCCTCAAAAGAGCATCCGATGGTGATACAAGTCGATATCAAGTTGCACACTTAGAGGATCCACCTGTGTGTGTTCTGGGAAGCTCGAGGCTTGCATTCCATGGGAAACAGCTCGATGATACCCAACCAGTAGCATGTCGATGAGTATTATGAGTTGTGAGTATGAGTCTTGAGATAGAGGTCTGGGATGTTGAATGCCTCTAGAGAAGTGTTTGTTTTCTTGTAGTTTGAGTATCACTCTGTTTGCCATAGCGTTCAGGTCTTGGTTTTGCTTGGGAAGTACGGTCCCAGTGGTTGGTGACTCAGGTTACAATTTCAAATTAGTCATTGCCAGTTGGGCTGTTGCGATGTGTGCCTCACGGGATATAAAAGGAGGCTCGTGATTGGGGTTTGTTTGCTTTGATGTTCTTCTGGTCAGGTTTTTATTGGGATTGTATTTGTTTGTATCTGTAGAATTTTGTGTGTGCATATAAGAGTATGCAAGATTGGCTTTCACGTTGAAGAAGGAAGGTCAGTTTGTAAAAGCGCAATTGCAATAGCTAGAAAGGTTAGAGAGATTAGAGAGGTTGGACGATGACTGTTACGTTACATTTAAGAGCTGAGACAAAGCCTTTGGAGGCCAGGGCTGCTTTGACTCCCAGCAATGTGCAGCGTTTGATTAAAAAGGGGTTCAAGATCTACGTAGAGGAATCTGCACAATCGACTTTTTCCACAGATGAGTACAAGATAAGTGGTGCTATAATTGTTCCTGCTGGATCTTGGATCGAGGCTCCACGAGACAGGATAATTATTGGGTTAAAAGAAATGCCAGAAGAAGATAGGTTTCCACTAGTACATGAACATATTCAGTTTGCTCATTGTTATAAAAATCAAACGGGCTGGAAAGATGTATTGAAAAGGTTTATTAATGGCCAAGGTATTCTGTATGATTTAGAATTTCTAGAGAATGATCAAGGTCGTAGAGTGGCTGCATTTGGGTTCTATGCTGGGTTTGCTGGAGCTGCAATTGGATTGAAAGACTGGTGTTTCAAAAAATTGAACCCTGATGATAAGGATCTGGGTCCTGTAATTCCATATCCAAATGAAAACGCTCTTATCAAAGATATGAAAAGTTATTATACCGATGCAGTCAAACGTAATAATGATGTGGCTCCAAAAGTATTGATTATAGGAGCATTAGGTAGATGTGGATCTGGTTCAGTCGATTTTTTGCAAAAAATTGGTGTCCCAGATAAGAATATCATCAAATGGGATATGAATGAAACTAAAAAAGGTGGTCCATTTAAAGAAATTGTAGATGCTGATATTTTCATAAACTGTATATATTTGTCCAAGCCAATTCCACCATTTGTGAATGATAAACTGCTAAATAATCCAGATAGAAAATTGACCACTGTTGTTGACGTCTCTGCAGATACTACAAACCCACATAATCCAATTCCAATATACGATATTGCCACTGTATTTAACAAGCCAACAGTTACCGTACCCACTTCAAAAGGACCAAAATTATCTGTAATTTCCATTGATCATTTACCTTCATTGTTGCCAAGAGAAGCTTCAGAAGCATTCAATCATGATCTATTACCTTCTTTGGAATTGTTACCACAACGTCATGTTGCACCAGTTTGGACAAGAGCATATCAGTTGTATAAAATTCATTCAGCAAGGGCATATAGAGAATCAAAATTATAAAAAAAAATTATTTAAACTTTATTGTAAACTAACTAGAAATAAAGAATTTTTTAATGTAAATAAATTTGTCACTCATTGAGTAGTCATAAAATAATTTTAGGTTATATGTAATAGTGCCTTCATGTTAAGTTCAATTTATAAAATTTTATATTAGTATATTTATTCTAGCTGTATAGAAACCTTCTTCTTGTTAGCCTTTTTGTTAGCCTTCTTACTTTTCTTCTTCTTTTGACCAAACATAACTTTCTTTAAGTCTTCAACATCACTTTCAACTTCACTTTGCTCGCCTAATTCCATTTCTGAGTTAGTTCTTTTCTTCATTGTTTCATATTTTTCAACAGATTCATCGCAAACAGCAAGACAGTTTAATCTTTCACCACTATCATAAATAGCGATTTGTTGTCTCTCACCTTCTATTTCTGTTACTTTCATACTCCATACAACGATCTTACCATCAGAACCAATCGATATTAAATATTTACCAAATTCATTAGTATAAAATTTGAAGTCTTTTACACGGTTAGTGTGACCTAATAAAGAAAATGCAAGGTTTACTTTTTCTTCAGATTCGTTTACACATTCATCCTCTCTGTAGAAACATATGTTACCATCACTTAAACCAACTACTAAGTATTCATTCTCATCACCATTAGCTTCAATTAATTTTTCGACTTCCATATGCATTATTGTCTTTCTTTCGATCTTTATTTCTTTTATAACTTTAGCAGTAGATGTTTTATAAATCAATACGCAATTCAATAAAGCTACAGCAAAATAATCACCGTTACCTATCCACCTTACAAATTGACCATTTTGATCATATTTTCTCAATTTCAAAACTGCAGCCTTCTTCACAGTCATCAAGTTCCAAAGACGAATGGAATGATCGTCACTAACACTTATTGCCACTCTATTTGAAGGATGAATATCTATATCATTAATTCTTGCTGTATGTCCCTTTAATGTACCAAAATTTTCCCAGTCCTTAACTCTCCAAACAACAATCTTATTATCATCGGCTGCAGATAACATCCACCTGCTTCCACTACTACTACCGTCAACAGTACGCTCATCTTTATCGTCAGTTGCCTCGGATGCACCTCTACTCTTAGAGAACATTAAGGAAGTGATCGAACCTTGATGAGCCAACAAAGTGCCTAATTCTTTTCTCTTCTGCAGATCATATATTCTAATATGCTCATCGTTAGAACCTGAAACCAAATATCTCCTAGAAATATCCAAACATTTCACACTTAGCGAATGGGCTTGGAAATGGAAAATTGGAGTGAAAACAGGTGTAGCTAGCGAAAAATCTAACGACACACATAAAATATTATGTTCATATGAACCAACAACGATTCTGAATTGATTTCTTGTCATAGTTATATTCTTCGTATATATATGTATACAGTTTCCTCCACCAACTTGCAAATTATCGAAAAAAACCAATTGGCGTGACCACAATTCAGCACAATTTAACTGTTCAAAAGCTATTGCTAGATATAAGACCACTAAATCTGACTGCTATACTCTTATATCCATCATTATGAATCGATGAGATGAGATGAGATGACTTTTCAACTGAAAATTTTTTAAATTTTTCACTTTTTCAAAAATGAAGTCATTGTCCAGGAATCGAACGCGCGAATATAAAAACATCTCAAAAACTGAATAATATATTGATGAATGTATATATATATCATCGATATATTAAGGTTAGAAGGCTCTATTTTATCTTTAATTCATATCAATTGTGTGTTACTAGGGTCTTTCAGCATTCTAGAATTAAGTATAATTGTCCAAGTTTACTATTTTGGCAGTGTCTAATGGTTTTTATCTGTTAATGATGAGTCTAGTATGTAAAAATTGAATGGTTTACAGTATGGAATTGATTCTTGTGTTAGTGCTTCTGCGGTGATTTCTTCGGGTTAGAAATCTGAAACAGAATCCGAAACAAGTTTTAATTCTTAAAAGTTGCATATTGAAGATTAAAAGTTATAAGTGAAACAGGTATATTAAATTAGATATTATAGATATATATATATATTTGATATGGGATACTATGGGCTGTGCGGTAGCAATATAAAATAAGTGATTGGAACAGTTTTTTTGGTAGCTGTCATTGAAGTGGATCTTAATATTGACAATTTAAAGAAGTGAACTCATCAAATTAAATTAATAATTGAGATGCCAGAATTTGATGCTACGTTGTATGAAGATGTTGTTCCTTTGTCTATTGAAACGGAATTAGAAAATGAGCTTTGTCAGATCATGTACACTGATGAGTACAAACAGGTGATGGGTATTGCTAGAAAGTTGATAAGTGAGAAAGAATTTTCTTCTAGAGCTTTGGATTTGACTTCTTATGTGATAGGGTTGTCCCCTGCTTTTTATACAGTCTGGAACTATCGTTTTAAGATAGTTAAAGAATTAATGGTGGAGAGTGGGAATACGCAAGAATATTTAAATAAAGAGCTCGATTGGTTGGATGATGTGACGTTAAATAATCCTAAAAATTACCAAATTTGGTCATATAGGCAAGCAATTCTAGAAATACATCCTAATGCGACTTTGAAACGAGAATTGCCTATACTTGAGATGATGATTGATGAGGACACAAAAAATTACCATGTTTGGTCGTATAGGAAATGGTGTGTAAAACATTTCAATGACTTCACTAACGAGTTCCAATATGCAGACACATTGATTGACAGAGACATTTATAACAACAGTGCATGGACGCACAGAATGTTTGTATTGAAAAATTTAATATCGAATAAGATTGAAGAAACTTTAGATGAACAATCGAAAAAAGATACAATTGCTTTTGAAATCGAATATACTAAACAGAAAATATTACAGTGTTCACAGAACGTAAGCAGTTGGAATTATTTAAGGGGAATACTAGACATATATTTTAATGAAGACTATACTACAAATGACATTGATAAATTCGCTCTTCAATTTGTGGATTCTGTACTCGAAAATAATGAATCCGAACTTGTTGAAGAAAACACCTCCAATCTCATTCAAATTAAATCATCATATGCACTTCAATTTCTTGCTGATGGATACTCTAAAACCCAAGATAAAAAAAATATAGCAATCAAAGCTTATACTTTGTTAGCACTCAAATATGACCCGATAAGAAAAGGATTATGGAGCCATATGATATCCAAACTCAAGGCCTAAAACATATTTTTCCATTTAGGAAATTTATATCTCTATATTACGTCGATTATTATATTCTAATAGAATATTTATGGAACAACATAATGAATATCAGCAATTATATAACTTCTTATAACCTTTTTGTTCCCTCAATAAATAATACTCTTATAGCCAATGACTATAATCTGGTAGCGCCGCTCTTTAAAAATATTTTTGTAAGCTCATCGCAAGATTTTTATATGGCAATTAGATATATTTTAGAGTGTTCAGTAAGTTACAAGATCTAATATATTTAGGATTTTGAATAAATAAAATTTTTCTTCCTAGTCCCATATCGAACAATACTGTGCTAGTTGTTATCTATACGATTTTGAGCGTTTGAAAGTTCCTTAAAGATCTCAAGACTGCCTTATTGCTGGATTAAAATATTTAGACGATGTCCAAAAAACTTCCAGAAGAACCAGATATTACTAGAATTCTAGGTGGTATTTATGTTGGTGGTGTTTCTCCAATTGTTAATCATACTCCTCTGCATGCCCAATATGGTATTACACATATTTTATCAATCATAAAATTTCAAGTTATTCCTGAATATTTGGTAAGAAAGAGTTATACTTTGAAAAATATTCCAATAGATGATAATGATTCTACTGACATTTTACAATATTTTAACGAATGTAATACTTTTATTGATCGTTGTTTGTTTCCTGATGAGATGGAGTATTCTCCAGATAAGGCTGATTTCAGAAAAAAACCACAGAAGGGTGCTATCTTTATACATTGTCAAGCTGGTGTCTCCAGATCTGTCTCATTTGTTGTTGCATATTTGATGTACCGTTATGGGTTTGATTTAAAGACTTCATTGCATGCAGTTAAGAGAAAAAGACCAGGTGTTGAACCAAATGAAAATTTTATGGAACAATTGAAAATTTTTGAAGAATTAGGAGGTAAATACGTTTCTTTAGATGACCCTCGTTATAAACAATGGAAATTATCTAACTCAGTAAAAGAAGATCCAACTGGTGAAACCATACTAAAAGATGATCATTTATTCAAGCAAGATGAACAGAAAACTTTAGATGAAATGACTCCTGAAGAGCTAGCTGAAGTGAAAGTTGCAAGATGTAAGAAATGTAGACAACAACTAGCTTTATCAACTTCATTCATAAAACACTCACCTCCAAGTATAGAATCATCAGAAAGTCATTTCTTGAAAAAATCAGGTGGTAAAAGAATAACTAATATTCAAGAGTCGCAATCTACTTGTTCTCATTATTTTGTCGAACCATTGAATTGGATGAAAGAAGAATTACAAGGAAAACAAGAACTTGAAGGTAAATTTTCGTGTCCAAACTGTACTAGTAAAGTTGGTGCATACAATTGGAAAGGTTCAAGATGTAGTTGTGGTAAATGGGTCATCCCAGCTATTCACTTACAAACAAATAAAGTGGACACTGTTTTTTTGCAAAAGAAAGCTTTACCAAACGTTGTTGAATTTCAAGAATCAGCATAAAAATCTCAACTGCCAATATCATATTAGAATTATATAAAATCATATCTAACTTTAAGTGATGATAAATAAATAAATGTATATTATTGAAAAAATCCATTTATCTGGATAAGTAAAGGCATGTTTTATTACGGTAAATTAGAGCGATGAATCCTTTCGAATTGTTCAATAGTCATATCTCTACCTTCTGTGAGACTACTGACTCTCTGGTTATCATTAACATTAGGCGGATCAGATACATCCAAGGACGCCACTTCAGAGTAATCATGACTATCAGCGGTATCAGCATCAGCATCCATTCTATGATAATCAAAGTCATTAGTGACATCATATACTTCAACTGAGTTCCTCAAATGAGAAGATTCTACGTATTGTTGAATTGTTAAATTACTATTCGGATTAGGGATCTGTTCAGAGTAGGTGTGGCTAGAAAATGGTATAATAGGAACATCCATTACTTCCGCTTCATCTTCGTCGGATTCTTCATTGTTGTTCCTTTGAAGTATTATTCTATTGTTAGCATTTATAATATTTCCCGGTTGAGTTCCAGGCTCGTAAACACTTTGATTAATACTGTCTCTATTTATACTAATGCCCTCTTCAGAATTATCCTCTACTCTTGCATATTCTTCACTGTAATCATAAGAAAGTTCATCCTCTTCTTGATTATCTTCATCTTCTCCATTCATAATAGTCTCTCTATTGTAATCTTCTTCGACATTAGCAATATCTTCATGGTCTACAATATTTTCTTGGAATGCATGGGGTAATCTATCTCTCCTGGAGGGATTATATGATGATGCTAATGCTCCTTCTTGAATATCAAACCGCTCTTCATTAATATTTGTATGGATTCCTGACCTATTATTATAACCTTGATTCATATGTGTAGTGGGCATAGCTCCTTCTTGCTTCAAAACCTCCTCTTCCTCCATACGAAGTTTCTCATCCTCTTCTAATTGTTGCATGGTCTTGAAAACACCTATTGATCTTATGTAATTCCAACCTAACCTTCGTATACTTTTCAACCTTTGTTTCATCATTTCCTCTTTCATTGCTGTCTCATCGAATTTGGCCCCTGTAGAGCCACCATATTTACTTCTTGATTGAGGCACAAACGGTGCCTCATCAAATGTGTTATAGGCAGCTAATGGTGGATAATATTGTAACCTTTTCTTTCTTTTACTAGTACTATATTTACTCCATAGTTTCTTCTTATTATCTCCAATTCCATTTTGATTCGAATCCCCATGTGTAAACTTTTTTCTTCTAAAAGAACCACTTTTAGAACCATTATTCTCATTCTCATTCAATATAATACTCTCTTTAATGTCTCTAAACAGAGATAAATCATTCAAAGATGATGTATGTCCACTATCATTAAAGCTAAAACCTGATATCATGATATTAGTTTTACTATAACATAACGAGTTTCTCTTCAAAACTCAAGAACCTGCACAAAACTAGGACTGACCAATAATGCTAAATAGTCACACTGGCACCACTTATCATGATCCAGCATCCAGCATCATTGTTCATCTGTATATCAACCTTTTACAAATAGTGGGTTATACATTTTTAAAAGATTTTTAATTACGGGATCCCATTTTCATATTCCTACTATCTATCAATTATAAAGAACAAGAAACCATTCAAAACCATAACCTCTTATGAATATTAATTTATGAACTACATACCAGACTCATAGATATAAATACCTATCTAAAGATATCAAACACATATACACAAATATGGGACTATTAATCTCCAAGCTCTTCAAATCTCTTCTGGAAATCCATTGGAAGTTGTTTCCTGAACCTTTCTGACTTTTTAACATACGAAACAACCTTGGAATAGCAATATTCACCCCAAGATAAATATTTATAAACATAACTACTAAGTTCATAATTCTCATATCCAAATATCAAACCGGTATTGTGCCGTATAGCAGCCAAAAGCATAGCAACTAAGGTCAAATCAACCCCATAATGAATCAAACTTTGTAAACCCATGTCAGCACTACCTCGATGCTCCTCTCTTGGGTGTCTCTTGTACTTTATTCAACACAATACAAGGTTTAAGAAACCATTAGAACCTTTATATAATGTATATAAATATTTGATATAAAATTAATTTTATAAAAATCGCTATTGTGATATTTATCCAATTATTTGTTTACAGATGGATGAAATTGAGAGGTGAGTAAAGGCTTCAAGGGGGTGCATACACACGTTTGAGAGCTGCTTAGTCGATTATAAGTGACATTTGGTTTTTAGTGAGGTTACGTTGTTGTATCTATTAATTCCACATCAATTGAGAAGAATCTGTATTTTGAGATGCCATTGGAGATCAGTAAGGAAAATTTACTTAGATATAAAGCTGTGAAGTCTTATAGAGTTGCTGAATCTGAGGTCTCACCTGTGACTTCTATTGCCTTTGATGACCATGGACAATATTTAATTAGTTCCAGTGCCAACGATACGATGCATCTTTATGATGCGGTTGGATTCAAATTTATGAACTCGATAGGATCTAAGAAGTATGGTTGTCATGCAGCAAAGTTTACTCATGTTCAAAATGAGTGCATATACTCATCTACAATGAAAAGTTTTGATATTAGACATTTAAATCTAGAGACTAATCAATATTTAAGATATTTCACAGGTCATGGTGCTATAGTATCTGATATACAAATGTCACCATTAAATGATACCTTTTTATCATCTTCATATGATGAATCAGTAAGACTATGGGATTTAAGAGCATCCAAAGCTCAAGCAATTATACCAAGTTTAGTACCAAGTTGTATAGCATATGATCCAAGTGGACTTGTTTTTGCTGTAGGTAATCCTGAAAATTATGAAATAGGATTATATGATGTAGCTAATTTGACAAATGGACCATTTTTAGTAATTAAAATTGATCAAAATTTTACAGATAAATGGAACAACTTAGAATTTTCAAATGATGGTAAATATTTACTTCTAGCATCATCAATGGACAGACAATTAATACTTGATGCATTTGATGGTTCAAAATTATTTGAATTAACAGGAAACAATCCATTCCCTCTTAGAGAATTTATGGATTCTGGTTCTGCTTGCTTTACCCCAGATGGGAAAATGACAGTTTCAACTCAATATAATGGTAAAATAGCTATATGGAGTCATGCTAACTCTATCAGTGGGGGATCAAATATTAAACCAGTAGGTTACATCTCAGCTGCACCAGATTCTTGCCCAAGAACAATTAAATTTAACCCAAAATATGCAATGTTTGTTACTGCAGATGAGAATGTAGATTTTTATACATATGATGAAAATTAGTAATAAAACGCAAATTTTTAACTGCATTACAAAAGAGATTCTTCCTCAATAATATTCAAGAAACCTCTATTTTCTTTTATGTAATTATTAATAACAAATATACAGCATTATCTCTATAAACTTTTATGTATATAAAAGTAACTTTTTTGTTATGAAGAAACATGAAAGTGATGTTAAAGTATATCACCAACGTCTATGTAACGTAAATCTGTATTATCATTGGACCATTTAACCCAGTCTTCTAAAAATTTACACCTGCTCCTCTCAAGAGTTTCCATATTTCCAATAACACATAACTGTTTTTTTGGTCTCGAAATAGCCACATTCAATCTTCTATCATCTCTTAAGAAACCAACTTGAAATTCATCATTACTTCTAACCAATGATAGAATTATTACTTCCTTTTCTCTACCTTGGAATCCATCAACAGTAGAAACTTCAATTTCAGGATGGTCCTCTTTCACTAATTTTTTAATAAGTGAAGTTTGTGCACTATAAGGTGATATGACACCAATTGCAGATTCTGGAACATTGCTATCCAATAACTTCAGAATATGATATTTAACCAAGTACGCTTCATTCTCATTATATTTGGAAGTTATAATTTCATCATCTTCATCAGCTTGCTCGATGAAATCATCACCTTGTGTGTCATACCAAATCAATGGTTCTAATGTTTCATCATTTGCATCAACTCCAGGTAAATCTGATAATACTTGAGTTTTAACTGAATCATCAGCTATCAATTGCCCATCATACATTTTATTCGAAGGAAATTGCATAATACTTTCATTCATACGATATTGAACATTAAGTAAACATTTGAATTGATCTCCGTAAACTTTTACTAATCTATCGAAAAGGGTTGTACTCAATTGATCTGCTATGTTTTTATTATCTTCTGTTTTAATAGTAGGAGGTAGTTGTTTATTATCACCTGCTAACACCAATCTGGAAATATCAGATTTATAATGGGAAATTAAAGGAATCCAACATTGAGCTTCAAGACTTTGAGAAACTTCATCAATTATTAATGTATCAAATAATTTTGGTATTTGATTGTAGACTGAGCATAATTCTCTGGAACCTGATCCATGTAATGTAGCCACAACTACTTTTGCTTCCAAAATCAAATCAACAATCACTTTGGATTCTCTTTGCCTCAATTCTTTTCTCAAATCTTTAACTAGTTTCCAACCTTCTTTTCTATCTTTATAGCTCTTTATCTTTTTAATACCAGCTATAGTTTTATCAATATCTTTATAAATATCTTTAACGATTGCTCCTGAATCTCCACTTCTTGATAAAATATCTAATGAATGAGCTAAATTTGATTCCAATAGACGTACAGGATGTCCAATTCTTAGAAGTAGATTCCCAGGAAGAACTTTATCCAATCTCTCTAAAATAGTGTCCACTGAAATATTCGATGGACCACACACTAATATACGTTCACCTTTTGCAACTAATTGTTGTATCAACTCAACTAATGTATAAGTCTTACCAGTACCTGGTGGTCCATGTATAATGTTAATATCATTTGATAAAGCAAAAGCAATTGCTTCTTTTTGAGATTTATTTAATGATTCATTATTAAATTTAATATCTTTAATTGGAGTTTGTTTAATAAATTTTGTGTCACCAAGCAGGTACTGAATGATTTTATTATTTGGAGTACCTTCAAATTCTCCCAATTTCCTCAAAACTGATTCCATCCTTTTATATGTGACAGTATTAACAGTCTTAATAATATACAATTTTTGAAAAGCATATAACTTCATTGCATCTGTTTCAAACTTTTCTTCAATAGTTATGGAACACAGTTGATCTGTTATTTTATAAACCGTTCCCACAACTTCTAGAGCCTCACTGCTTGCTGACGTATTTGCATCTTCAGATTTAAGTTTAGCCTTAGACTTCTGTTTCTCTTTCTCAGAACCTGATGGCCTTATGGAAACGATATCACCAGGTTTAACATCACCTTTAAGTATCTCGGAGCTTATAGCATGGTTAACAGTTAATTCAACAAATATCTTCCCAGCTAGACCACTTCTAATATTCTCTAATGATAAATTGTTAATTGCAAGACCATTCTTAACAAGTTTTTGAAATGGTAATGACTTCAAATAAGTTGAGGTAATTTTAACGTCCTCTTCTTTCTCATGTTGGATGTTCTTCAATAAACGTTCTGAAAATTCTTTATTCATATCGAATCTTTAGGTATCGTGTACAAGGAATAGAAGATCTCAGTTATCTCTCATGGGTTCACTCAACTTCAAAGTAATTGATGTCGAAATTATTAAAGTTAATCTTAGACTTTTTATATTAAAGGACCTCATCGATATTTTTATAAAATGATAAATAAATTTGTTATATAAATAATTCAGAGTTCAATAATTGTAAAAGGTATTTGATGTGGAATATTTTAGTAAATTTTATTTTATTCGAATATTTATGTTATATAACCTGAAATTTTGTTATATGAATAATAAATGTTATTTCACAGAGGAATATATAAATTGATGAGAGTATTAAAAAATTATTTTTAATATTTGTTAGTCAGTTTTGACGTTGATTACTAGTTTGATCTAGAAGGAGTTGCTATTTGCAAAATCTTAGAATTAAAACAATATCCTAGGGTGCAACTTACATAACGGTTAAGTCACCAAACTTTTCTTTGTAACCTGGGACGTCCCATCTACCCTTCTTAACCATTTCTTCAACCTTAGCATCAATCTCTGGCTTAGCAGCAACCAACTCGTCAACAGTCAATTGGTCGAATGGTCTAGCAGATTCAATATTCTTCAAAGTAGCACGTAAGTCAACCAATTCTTTAGCTACCATTTCTTCCGTCTTCTTGGCATTGTTAATAGCTTCAGTCTCAAAAGCTTTGATGGTAGAGATCTGCTTGGCGGTATCTATCGTTACTGGCTTGTAAGCCTTGTAGTACGATTCAATTTTATCAACAATAGCAGTATTCTTCAAAACACTTCTGTAATGATTAAAATCAACTGTAGTTGGTTGTGCCTCTAGCTCGTATAACTTTCTTCTAGCCTCATCATTTCTCTTCTTGAAAGAGGACAACTGAGTAGCAGTCTTACCAGTCAACTTCAAAGAAGAAATGACCTTCGACCAATCCAATTTTCCAGAGGCAGCCTTAGCTAATGTCATATTTACTATTTCAGGGAGGAATTAACTGTTCAACTTTTTTTCACCGAACACTTCTCTTAAAGCTCCTTAACAAAACTCAAATATCAATTATATATCAGAAGAGGATCCTAAAGAACACTCTATCCACCGCCTCACAATCCAATTCAATCAATAAACAATTTTGAACAACTACTTTTAACCAGTCTCCTTGTACAATTGTTCATTATAGATTTGGTTCTTATTTAAAATCCCAAACTGTTTCTCGAGATTTCGGCTTCGACCAATGAGATGCCGGTGCACGGGAACCGGGTAAGTTTTTAAAGTGTCACAAATTAATGGCAGCTCGAGCTGCCATTAATTTGTGACACTTTGTTTCTGCCAGTGCCAGACCAGAACCTGGTGGTAGTTAACAGAGGATTATGAGGTGTTTGAAGAGTACTCTATCATGTGTGCATTGCTTATATATTTGTATGTATGCGTATGTGGATATATACCTATATGTGTGTGTTGCGAGAGGGCGTTGGTCTGTTGAATTATTTGCGGATTCTTTTTGCTACGTTATTATGGTCGTCAGTAGTCCATGTGGCTAGTCTCTTTTGGCATCCGATCAAGGTTGTGAAACTCTGCAGCACTTCTTGTACATTGAGCTTATTTTCTTCAAGAACTAATGTCTTCTTCAAGGTGACTTTGTTCTTTGGATTTTGCTCTAATGTTTCCTTTTCAGCAGATAGATTGAGAGAGGCGTTTTGTAAATTTATTTCTAAAGTTGATAATGCTGCGTATCTAGTTAACAAAGTCGAACCACCGTTGTCAATTCTTTGAACATTGAATAGGATTGATAAAATCAAAGACTTCAATTTACTATTTAGGTATGGGGAAGACACGGTATTTAGTAACCATTCAAAGACACCTTTACCCTTTAATAGATTAACGTCATCGGTAGTAGTGACACCTACCTCTAAGATTTCTAACATCCATGATAAGTGCTTATAATAATGCTCATAGTCAATTGATTTATCTGAAGTCTTGGTGGCTGGATCCATTAATTCTTGTAATAGAGGAATCTCTGTGAAACGAATGTAGTGTCCGTTCAATACCCATTTATAACATTTTTCATGTAGAGGAGATAAAGGAGACATTAAAATATCAACAATATAGGAAATCACAAACCATATCAAAGGAGCAGGCATTTTTATCTTTTCATTTGTTTCTGTTCTTATTGATTCAAATGTGTAAACAATTCTTTTGAATAAAATTTTAAAGATAATACCTTCCTTAAATTGTAAACTATCTTCTAAGGAAGATAACATACCCTTTATCAAACTCAAAGCAATATCCGAAACGTTCTTATCTTTATCACCTAACGCACAAATGATAAATTGTAATAATTTGGAAGAAAATAATCTCTTTACTTCAAATTTATAAGTTATGTTTTCATCTTCCGTGACTTGATGAACTAATTCTTCGTTCTGAATAATTAACAACAGCAAAAACATAGGATTGTAAGTCATAGATTTTTCTTGTAATCTAAGAGATGATTCGTAAGATGACATGATGCTTTCCCATGTTTTACCACAATCATTAACGCCTACATTTGGTAATGAAAGTCTTTGCATGCAGTATGAAGTAATTGTATTTAATACTAAATCTTTTCTTAGAGTTATCACAAGTCCTTCCTTTTGTCTTGTTACTAATCTAACTTCTCCAATTAATCCCATTGCGTCTTCATCTAAATCATCCAAGAATTCCCAAGTGTAGATGTAACTAGTCCAGGAAATGGAGGTTTTAGATTCAATACATTCTAACATATCCAAAATCATTTCATCTTTTATATCGTTAGTACCATTATAATGTTCCAACAATTTTTCTTGAACAAATATAGTGGAGTTGGCAGTTTCATCTGCTTTGAATAAAAGATATATTACTAAAATTTTGAAGTAAGAATTTTCTGCCTCTTCTTTTTCATTAGTATTGATTCTAATCTTATCATTATTCAAAATTTGTTGCATAAATTTATGACTTTCAACTGCTATTGACTTTGTATTTGATAAAATCATTATGACAGTTTTTAATATGAAATTTTCATTAATGAAAGTACTATTAAAGATTGCTTCTAACTGGGAATTCAAAAAGTTGTTACTAACAAGTTCCCAAATTGGGATAACCTTAATAAGCTCCTGATATTCTAGTAGTGTGGATTTAAAACTATCAGATAATTTAGTTTTCTCTGAAATAGACTTTGTAATATATAATACCAACTTGTTTAGCCACAACTTTATATCTTCAGAATCCCATTCATTCGACAACCTCATGAATTTAATAATAGATGCTTTGTATTTGAAAGCATAACTAGATAACAAATATTTTTTGATGTTTTGATTATCTTCCTTAGATAATGAAGAAGGAGATAAATTAAATAACTCCAATGCATCTTCTTTATTTGCGAAAGAATTTGTATCTAAGTTCGAAATGCAGTATTTAATTTTGTCTTCCTTAAATCCGTTTAGTTCCTCACAATTAATGATACATGCAGTTTTTGCAACAGCGATTGACAATTTCTCATTGGTTTTTAATTTATCCAATACGCTCACAATATTTTCAGATGAGAAATAGGATGATCTCATATAAATATCAAGAATACTAGAAAATATATCATTTTTGATTGCACAATCCAAAAACAATGCAGAATCGAAGTTTCCTACTCTAGAAGCTTCAAAAAAACCAACGAGACAGTCTAGAATTTTAACATCGTTGAATGACATGAAATTAATTAATAGATCAAATTCTAAGCATAGTGAAGAGTGTTTCAATTTTTCTAAAAATATAAAAGCAACAGTTTTTGAGAAAATAAAACCATTTTTAGTTAATTCGATTATAGATGAAATATCCATAAATGAAATTAACTTATTCTCTAACTGATTTCTAGATTCATCTGAATTATCCAAGTTGACGATGACTCTATTCAGATAATCCTGTAGCATGTTACTAAACGAAGAGTTCATCAAATCGATTTCCATTGTATTTTCTAGTATTGCTAGGATAATATAAGAATTTTTTTGATTCGAAAATGGTGTTTCCTTTTTGTCACCCAATTTATCAAATAATGGGATAATAAGTGACTTGTTAATTAAGTCTATATTATCAGTAGCACTTGCATATGATGATAACTTTAAAACTAATGTATCAACAACTTGTTTAAACATTTTATTAACTTTGATAGATTCATCATTAACTAACAGTTTTAATCTAAATGTAATACCAATCGTATCGAAGTTATCCACCGGAACACGAATAATATTGGCTAGTTTATTAAATGGTGTAAGTAGCACATATGAATAAAATGAAGAATCAACCATTGAATATAACAACCATTCATCTTTAGTTAATGTAGATACATGCTTTTCATAATTATCCAATTGAAGGTATACAGAACTTATTTCCTTCTGGATACCTTCAGCTAATGTTTCACATGCATCAGTTATTCCCTTTTTAGACTCACCTAATGCTATCATATATTGTAAGAATACGCATAGCCACTTTTGTAACAACAAAGAACTTTCTTTATCTTTGAGGAAATTCCATTGTTGCAACAAAACTATAACAAATGGTGATATATTTTGGTAACTTCCAGCCAAATCAGAATATTTATAAGGAGTTTTCACGCAACGTGAAATTGTATTATCTAATAATTTCCATAATTTCTGGAAACTTTCTTCATCATTGAACTGAGATAGCAATTGTAGTGAATTTACCAATGCATAGATTGCACTACAGGAATGCTTATTAAAAAATATAGTTGTATGCAATAATCTGTCAAGTAATGAAACAATTTTATGAGACATTGATGCATTAAAATTCTTAGACGATGCCAATTTTAGAAGAGAAGTGAATAAAGAATTAGAATCATCAGTTGAATTCCACCATTTTATTTGAGAATCACTATATTCTTGAAATTGCAAAAAGCCTTCTAAAATTGCTATATTTATCCCTTCAAAGGTATTAGTTTTCATAATATCTGAATAAATGTTATCGATTGGAAGTTTCACATTAAAAAAGTTTGGATACCATTTACTATACAACTTCAATATTTCAGTCAAAGAAAGTGATAAAATCTTGTTGTTCTGTGCAGTAGTATATACTTGATTTAAAATGGAGGTTATGACATTCAAATCTGGCAAATGCGAATAAAACGTGTTTGAAATGACAACCTTACTTGATTGCCAACCTTTACGGTCGTATAAGTCTAATATTTTCTCGAATTTTAAGAATGCAAAAATAACTAATTGAGTTGTTAATTGTTTAATTAACATTGATTCATGCTGTAGTGAATTAGTTAATGCTGTTTTGGTAAGCATCGAAGGAATTATGTTTTCCATTACTAATGATGTTTTTGGAACGATGTTTGTTTCAATATTTTCCATAAAATCTGGAATTTTCAAGTTAATAATTCTACCTAATAATAAAGTCATACCAAACCAATATGAAGACATTTTTGGATTATGACTTCCTTGCATAGCTAACATATTACAATATGGTGCTACTAATTCTGGAACGTGTTCTAATATTTTAATGACAGTGTTAGATTGCATATCATCTTCCCATGGTTTAAAACTTTTTAAAACGTTGAATAGTAATTTATTATGGATCTTAAATTCCTTTTGATTTATAGTAACTGGAGCACCTTGGGATCCTGAATTGATTGGTGATTCATTGAACCATACACTGTAGTCCGGGAACGTGACATTACTTTCAGGGTTACATGTATATGCCAAGAAGAAATTATTAGTTTGTTTAACTAAATCCTTGTCAGAAGAATTATAGTATGAATGTATCTTATTCAATGCAAATTCATTCAATATCTTAGTTTTTGTTGTTCTTTTGAATATAGGTTCATTTAAAATTTTTGACTCAAATAAATCTAAAGTCATTTTGATAATTTCCAAACTATCCGCTTTATCCATAAATTTCAACCAAACACTCATAAATCTATTATTATCTGTAATTAAATCTTTTCTTAATAGTGCTGGACAATTTGAAATCAATTTAATCCAAAATTGCAAAAAAGTGTTTCTTATTTTTAATCTGTTACTTGCATTTTCTGGATCAAAATCTGAACTAATATCACTTTTTGAAGGCATTAATAGTCTAGCTAGTCCTGGTATAGAGAAATCAAAATATGAAATAAAATTTTCTAAATGTTCACATGAATTAAAAGTTATAATTTCACTCATTAATTCTAAAATTGGTTTTGTAACCTTAATAGTTGGATTAGACAGACCTCTATATAAAACTTTAATATAACTTGTTAAGATCAAGTTTATCAATTTACTACCAAATTCGAACAAAATAGCATCTTTACCGAGTACTCTCAAAAGCTGACCAACTATTTTAGAAGAATTACCAAAATCTTTTAGATTATTAACTTGTGCATAAAATGACCAAGCTTGAACCGCTTGATTACCAAAACCTTTCTGCAAAAAATCATACAACGTCTGCTTATTCTTAGCACTAAAATCCTTATCAAGTGCATCTAAAATAATACTCAATTTATCAATAACACCACTATCGACATCGCTAACACTAGCAAACTTATCAGAAGCCATCTGTCCCAATTATACCAATGAAAACCGCTAAGATACCGTCAACTACTCTCTCACTGGAAACAAGTTTTGACTAGAGAAAAATCAACAACTAATCTACTGCATTCACAGCAAACTCACATCCTCAAAATTGACCCACATATGCAACAATATATAACAAAAATAAACAACTTGCTTATATATATTTGGTTCTTGTAAATGGAGATGAGATGAGATGAGCTTGATCTTTGAAAAATTCTATGCGCAAAATTTTTAAAGGCGGGCCGTTGAAAACGAGCACAGTTTTACATAGTTAAGCGATAAGATATATATATATATTAATATATGCTATTGAAGAGCTGTCAGCTATTGTTTAATGGACTTTATGGTTACATTAGTCTATATTGTTGAGCTATTATAGTTCTATATGGTAGGTAGATATGGCGGGTTTCTTTGGGATGTTTTTCTTTTGGGTATTTTGTGGAAAATATGTTGGAAGAGCCCTGATTTTGGTTTTGGAAGTTTATGATAATTTTATTTAGAGCTTGTTAAATTTGTATCACTTGATATGTTTCTATAATTATTTTTATCAAATATGCTATGTGTATTCTTTGGTGTTGTGTCTATGTCTTGGCTGCTTTCCCTGCTGTTTAATGCGTTTGAGGAGCCATCGTATATCGATGAGGAGCTCTTTTCTAATTCTGTATTATCTTTCATTGAAAGGTGGTTAGAATTATTTTGATGGGATAGTTTTGTGGTCTTCGTCTCTGGCGGGTGTTTCACTCTATTGGAGAATATAGAGTACTGGTTCAGTGGTGTATTACTCTTCCGTGAATCGATCGATGGAGATTGAGTTGCTGACCCTTGGGCTTCTAGAATATTGGTAGTCGAAAGCGGTGGTTGTAAATAATCGAGTGAATTTATTTTAGAATAATTCGATTGGGACATCAAATAGGTCGAATCTTGAACACTAGATAATGCTAACATTGATCTCTGTGGAGAAACAAACTCCGGTTCATTATATTTATTTGGTAAAGTTTGTAAATGGGTTGAATCAGTCAATAAGCCAGGAAGTTGTGCTAACAACATGTGAATCCTATCTAATGCATTTTTTTCTTTATTGAACGATTTAGAACCAGATTTTAACATCCAAATATACCTCCGCAATTGATCTCTAAATATTAGGGATTCTTTTTTGGATTTGGAAGTTAAATATAGTAATGATGCAAATGTAGCGATAAGAACTAAACCTCCAGTACAAGAAGTATACCAAAAAGAATTAATATGTTCCTCTTTTAAACCAGAAACAAAATCTATGGCTGCAATTAGCCTACTTTTTGCTGCTGTTCTACAAACATTGGCGATATCTGGTGTGGTGTTGGCTTTCAAACTTTTTAAAATCCTTCTATGCAAAGTCAACTCAGCAATAAAATATGAAAGTGTCAATGATGCATTACTGTTAAATTTACCTTTTGTAAAAGAACTCATCGATAATTCTGGAGGTAGTTTCTGATACCAACTTCTTAGTTTCAATTGCAGAGGTTTTGCAAGTTTTAAAATTTCTTCGATATCAGTAATTTGCTCTGTGCTCTTGGAATAAAAGGTGTTCATAATCTCACTAAGAATAATACTTAACTTTGCTTGCTGTTTAAATATCATTAATCCGCATTTAAAATCCTTATCATCTGGGGACATATTAAATAATGGTATATCTGGAACTGAAGAGACGAACTGTTCATCACTTATTTTTTGTAGATTCTGAATCGTTGGTGAATATGAAGGCAAGTCACTATCTGATAATGGCTTAACAACCCAATTGTGACCTAATAAAAGATGTGATTGTCTACCTTCAACGGCTGCTGTCCATTTATCTTGAGCCCAAATAGCCCAAGCCAATCTACGACGTAAGCGCTTCTCCCATTCTGGTAACTTCCATTCTTCACAGTCCACTCCTAATCCAAGCTCATCAGAAAGTGCCACTAATGTTGAACAAATCACCCAGTTATTTGTAGCTTCTGATCTTGCTTGTAACAACAATAAACCAGTTTGAATGATGCTCAATTTTGGTTTATCAACCAATTCAAAAAAACTTCTGTATGCTATTTTGGTTAACTGTTCTTCAACATTAGGTTTTGGAATGCTTAATAATTCTGGATGATAATCCCACCACTGTAATGCTAATGCATATACCGCAGCTAATAAAGGAGCAGTCAATTCTTTATATGACCTTGCATATTTTTCTAGAAATACTGACTCATGTAAAATAGGTATATAAGGATGAACCATCTTAAAAAAAATACTGATCAGAGTCTTACCTATTGGATACACTAATCCTTCCACCACATCAACTTCTTTTTCTTGTATCAATTGAGATAATCTATCTTCATCATCCTTTATTATGAATTGAGCAGTTGGTGCAACTTTTCGTAATGAGAGTGAAGATGACAGTTGAACTCCATCGGCCATGCCCAATTTAGCATTGTCTATTAAGCTGATATCATATGCAGAGGTTGATCCAACAAAATAAGATGATCTGGGATATTGAATTTTTGTTTCATGAGAAGGTTCAGCTAATGGAACTAACTGATGCCTTAACTGATGCATTCCTATAATAGATTCATTTGAATCTAATGAGTGTCCTCTTACCGTATCTTGTACATTAGTAAATGAAGTACTATTAGAACCGTTGAGAGTGTTAACATTAACCATAGATTCAGAATGTGGAGTTGTAAATAAGTTCTCGTATGCTTTAGTTCGCTGGGTTTCCATACTATTTAAACTTTTACTTTTCTTTGGCTCTGAAATATTTGAATGGAGCCCTTTATATTTACGTTTATTTGATAAATTTTCAATCAATAATTCATTATACATTTGTTTATTACTCGTGTTCCTGGAAAGTATATTACATTTCGATTTACTCTCTTCACAAGAGATGCAAACATCCAAGCCTACTAGTACTCGACATTCCTTTGCTAATAAAGCACAATTACCACATGGATCTGTCACAATCACTGAATGCTTCTCAATAGTTTGTTTCCCAACTTTTTCATCTGACTGAGGCTTATCAACATCTATCTCACTTTTCTCTGCCGTTAATATATTCTGATATTGCTTCAACAGTAAATCTAAATTGTTCTTAGATAATATTTTATTTGTTTCCTTATTGTCTCTATCTTCACCAACTGGCTTATCAGCATTCTCATCGGCAGGTACTGAAGAATCGCCCTCATTCAAAGACACAGTAGCAACGCCCTCATCAATATACCTATCACTAAGCACTTCATTCTCATTCACAATCGAACTATTACTATATCCTGGAATAGTCTCAACCTTATGTGGTGTAGTATTTCGGGAATTGGGATTCGAATTCGAATTCGAAGATAAACCTGAAGCCATTTTAAAATATGCGGTTATCTGTATCAAAAGTTATATCCAAAAAACACACAGACAGGCACACCTTGAACTTGAAAGTATCGTAAGTTGGCCACTTGCTCAACAAGTATACATCCCACCATTGATATACCCATATTTAAATATAGTTATCTTAAATATTTTACTAAATAATTATTATGGAATTTTCAACTTTGTTAGTACGTAAAAGTTACCACTGATAAGAGTAATGAACAGACCAGATAAGACAATGAGGATTGATACTTGGCTAAGGATACAGTATTAGTGGATTCGATTGAGCTGTGTGTTATTATTGCCATAAGAAATTATATTATTTCATATTATACAGAAGTTATTTCAATTATATACATAACGTACGCTTATACTTTCTGCTTTTCACAAAGTCTAATTCTTGCTATCTGGTAGTTTAGAATAATTTGAGTAGGAACTTATCATAGAAGAAGTAGACTGCTACTGCAATGAAGATTGTTTTGAAGTACTCGGCAAAGACAAATAGTTTTTCTTTGAAGTTCATTGGTTTTAGTAATTCAGGATTAAAAGAAACGGCACGTCCACTATTGTCTACCATTTGGCCTTGTGGAGGTTGGCCTTGTGGAGGTTGGCCTTGTGGAGGTTGGCCTTGTGGAGGATGAACTTCTTCGTTTTGTAGACCGTCCTTACCTCTTGGAGCATTCTGTATGTGAACACTAGGCTTGTTTTTAGTTTTAATAGTACTATAAGACCCAACATCAATTTCCTCCTTCTTGTCTTTTCTTAGGCCATGGTTAATTGGTTCATTAACAATTGGTTCGTTCTCTACAACGGAGGAAACAAATTTACTAACAACCTTTTTATTGTGACTGTTCCTGAATGATGCAATTGGTTCATCAACTGATGGAACAGTAAATTTTTGCACGACAGAATTGGACTTAGCGGACGATTTAGACGTAGACTTTGGGTTTGATTTTGATTTTGATTTTGATTTTGATTTCAAGTTAGCCTTTGATTTAACATTCTTCTTATTATTTTTAGAAGTTGGTTTAATTTCTAAACCTTCACTTGGATCAGGCTTGCGCATAACAGTAGAATGTGTAACAGCAGATTTTGTCTTTCTAGCTTTTTTAATTGGATCTGAAGTCTTATTTCTTTTCTTAATACGTTTATTTCTTGTACTATTCAAATCATGCTTATTATTTTCGGCTTCTTTTTTCAAAGCTTCTGGAGTTTCTACCACAATAAAATCTCTAGATAAAACTTCTGCTAATTCATCCATTGGTAATTCAATGTACTCATTTAAGAATTCAGCAAATTTCCACTCATTCAATGATTGTTCAAAACTTAAAGTATAAACCAATTTATCTTGATCTTTCCAAATAGTTTTCTTTAATGGAGGTGGGAAAACATATAAGTGTGGTACAAATTTGAAATCAAAATCTCTCAAAGCAATTAAGGTTTCTGAAACATCAACAAAATAGAATAAAGCTTTAGATTCTGGGTCAAATTTATTAACATATTTAGCCATATTAGACATAACAGTTTTGAAATGATCACAAATTTCACAAGAACCTTTGGAAGAATCTATACTGTTACTACTAAAGAAAACTATAGCCCAATGGTCTTTAATACCTCTTTTCAATTCATGATAATTATTACCCCTAACTTGAATAACATTATTCTCATCCATGAATTGCTTTACATAATCAACATCATGTGCACCCATAACATAAGATTGCACTAAGGCAAAACTTAAAAGTAAAAGTTGTAGCAACTGCATTTTCACAACTATGTTCCTTATATCACTCTTTCTAATTGCAATTGTAAGAGATAGTAAAAGGGATTGCAATTTCCACCTTACTTTTTTATGCACAGTCTCTAACTTTGCAGCTTCCAAAAAAATAAAACCCCAACTTTAACAATATATGCACAATCTAACTCAATTACAACAACACACCCTCAACAATACCTCAGTATCTCACCATTTTTCCAATTCAAATACAGTTTAACTAACTATTATAACTTGAAATTTTATTTCAAAAGGTTTATGTTGCTGCTGAGCTGTTCAATATTTTTGAGTCCCAAACTGAAAAAAAGGGCCGAATGCAGTAATTGGTCCGAATTAGGAAAATATGAAGCGTATTCGGAAAAGAATGTTCCAAAAGTAGTAAATATATCACGTGATTATCGTTTTTATTGTCTTAGGGTCTTACTGCTTTATGGTTATGCTGTTCAATGTGATGAATTAGTCGTTCTTTCTCGAAAGTAGATATATTAGCAGGGTCCCTTGGCAGCAGGGTGGTCAATTGGTCAAATGATTGTAACCATTGCACCCATGCGAGTGCATGTAAAAAGGAATCTGCCAAGTCGTCGTCTTTCCTAGCTCCGGAACGTATGGGGTTCATTTTGAGGGTATCATAGAGACTATAGTCTTTGGTTACTGATTGTGGAATATCTTGGATGGATGTTTTGTTCACCATCGATAATGTTATTAGTTTTTTATCATCGTTATGTACTGCTTTTCTTAGAAGATCTTTTACTAGAAACATTTTTGCCATCTTGGTCAATTTTTTGTTGGGTTTTGATGTCTTCGTTGCAGATTTCTTAGCGATCACTTGTCGAATGTACTGTGGAGTCTCTAGCATATGTGCTGGGAATGTATCTTGTCTATCACACCAATATTTAGTCATCCGCTGTGGATCTGATGAAAACACTTTGTACCGCGTTTGTACATCAGGAACCCATCTTTGCTTGTTTACAAGGCTTGAAAACAACACTTGTTCCAACATATTTGCCCTCAATATGTGCTCCAAAACCATCTTAGAAGACATCGATCTAGCTCTCTGTCTCTCGATAATGAAAACATCAGGTAAGCGTGTTTCGCGTGTCAACAACTCAGTCAATCTGTACCCTATATCTGCCGCATTGGGAGCACTCAATGACTTGCCGGCGAGCAAAATATCAGGGAACTGTGCTTGTAAAGAGATCTTATCCAACTCCACCAAGCGTGGCAAACGGGTCCCCTTCACCAACACCATTCTACAGTACGCAAAGTTTGCAATCCCAATATCTATCGACGTGATTCCAAGCGCACCTTCCTTCTCTCTAGCCTCTCCCAACGAACGCAAAAGTTCACCTTGCTTTACAATATTCGCAATCCTCTCATCCTTCTTCACCCCAACAGAAGACCCAATCTGCAACGCTAACCTCCCCAGCTGTCCATTGGTCATCAACCGACACACAGCAGTCACACCAGCACTAACTACATCACCACTCATCCTCACACATAATTCTTGATTCCATCGCTGGAAAACCAAAAGAAGTCAAACACAACCCAGGGAACACCACAAATCACCACTGATGAGTACCACACACCTTCTTCTTATCCATCCAGCTCAATTGATCCCATTCAACAAATGCTTTAAATGTCTTTGGTGTTGTTTACAAATTCGATGGCCTCGAGATTTTGCAGAACCTGGCGCCGGTGACAGAGAAGTGACACAAATGATTTGGAGAAATGTGGTTTGAATAAATGAATTCGTGTATATAAGGAGAGGTATGCCAGAGGAGGTTGTTGTTGGTTATGGGTTACTGAGTGCGACAGCAAGGTTGCGTACATAGCTATATAGATATCGAGCTAACATGAACACGGTAGATATTGGAGGCTGTGAAGTGAAGAAGAAGAGGCATTTTTGGAGGAGGCATTTTGGTAGGAATAGGAGGAGTTATCAGCCTGAAACGTACGGGACTGGTGTGGGGTTCAGTTCAGGGAGTGTGTGTAGTGATGGGATGAGCAGTGGGTCGTCTGCGTGTAATGGTGGTGGATATACGGAGCGGGGGTTCACGCAGACGTTTCGAAATGGGGCTTCGAAGTACGGATCGTTGGGTAGGAAGCCCAGAGCCAAGGAAGAGAGGTACCACACGTTCAGGTGGTGGAAGAACAAAAGGAGAGTTGAGCGACATGGGGACCGATTACCTGAGTTGTCAGCCAGGAGGCAAGAGAGTGTGGGGACTGAGGAAATTGTTCTCGAGAAGAAACATTTTCCTGATGTACTGTTCGCTGCTGACTTAGAGACACACACGGCGGCTGTGAGTGAAAGAGACCCTTTGAAGTCATTTACAGATGATTCGCAAAAATCTGGTTCTTTTGATTCTGTATGCGTCACACCGATTAGTGCCCCGTGTCCAACAGTAGCTAGTGACGAACTGCATTACTGCAACTACTCTCAAAGTCAAGAACAATTGAATGGAAGCACTAAAAAACCAATTACAAAGGATAACCTCACATTGCAAAAAGAAGAATCAATGAGCAATTTCCGGAAATCGTTGAGAAATGATAGGAACAAGTTAGTGAAATTTCAATTCAATTTTGATGGCGACAGTAACAAATCAAACTACGTCGAAGACAGTAAGGAATACTCGTTTGGGTTAAAACAGAGTAACGACAGTGGGATCAGTATTTGTTCCACCAGCATCGACTACTCCTCAACATACAACGATAACAATGGGAACAAGACTGGAATCTCAAAGGTAGACGAACAGTTCACCGACAATAGAAGCTTCTTCAAAAACATCGAATCGTCATTCCTCTCAATAATCGGCTATGATGTGTCTAAACAACCCACCATGAACAACGGAATCAACACTGTAAATGATAGTATTTTGGCAACTACAACGTCCCAAAAAATCACCGTCTCAGGCACAACAACACTCAACGATGACAACGAAAACGACAACACAGAAACACTTAACCGCAAATTGCACAGCGCAACTCTTCCAGAGTGCCAAACCCCTTTTTATAAAAGCACCACGTCATTGTACGGTAATCATTCCGATATATTCATCTAGAACCGTTGCTAACCCACCCACAACTTTTTATCTCTAACTAACAACATATACTATTTCTCTTACAACTATCAATGATACATCAAAGCCTACACATTTTAAAACTTTATAAACAGTCTTATTCCCATGTCATATTTACTGACACTTCCATTTACTGACACTATAGAAATTACCCGGGCCCAAAATTTTTCACGATTTAGAGTCTAAAATCAAATAAGAGTGAACAATGGAAGATTTGTATGTATAATTGGTATAAAACAGCGGTTATATTTGTAGACAATGGGTGCATTATGAGGGTCTGTAGACATCAGGAGTTTGCCCAGTGTTCAATAGTTTTTGACAAGAGAGTTGGAAGTGATTTAGAAGAGTTTTTTTTGAAGACTGGTTGAATTTTATTGATTTCCGATTAGTAAGCTTTTAGTGAGAAAAGTTTAGGGAAATAAGCTCATATTAGCAGCTAATTTAGGTTGTAATCTCGATTGATTTGAGAAGGATTAGTGCGATATGAGTGGGAGCTCTGAAGCCAATGTTAAGAATGGTGAGGCCCCAGTAGAGAATGCTGCTGTTGCTTCTGGACAGACGGAGGAAGTACCTCCGCCAGTGTCTATTCTGAATAGTAGATCGGCTTCTTTAGCTAGCAATATAGGCACAGCAAGAGTGTCTTCCATGAAGAATACGCTGGATACTAATGTTTTGGAGCAAACCCTGGGTTCCATGGGTTCTAATACTAATTTTGAAGATAAAATATTGTTTGGTACGGGAGAGAACGCTATCAGTGGTAATGATGCTAAAAGAAATGGTAAGTCATTGTTAACTGAAGATACATCTCCTGTGACGAGCGCTGTAGTATCATTTACTGTTCTTGAGACAGCGAAACTTCCAAAGCACAGGTATTCGATCTCTTCAAGACCTACAAATGGAAAATCGTCCCAATTAACTTCACCAAATGGAAGTTCTGATAATTTGGTAAGTAATCTGGCAATAAACAATGCGAAGGTCAATAGTGCTTCCATAGATGGCATAAAATCTAAAACAGAGAAAAAAGTAGCACCAATCACTGACGATTCAAATATTCTTAAAGGAAATCTGAGCAAAGAAGGAGACGTTAACTCTTCAAATATTCAAATTTCTGTATCAGGAAAAGAAGAACAACAATCTGCAGATGGAAAAAATTGCATTGTACATATGCCTGGAGATTTTATATATTTTGATTCCGTTAATGACAATGATAACAACAGAGAGCATGAAGCAACCATCCCTACAGTCCCAGTAATAAAACCAAATGCAAAAGAGCGAATCATGCCCCCAACAGGGCCTCACATTCCATTTACTGACTTTTTATCTAAAGAAGATGACGGAAAGTTCCATATACTAATCGGTGCAACAGGTTCAGTTGCTACTATAAAAATACCATTATTAATCGATAAATTATTCAAAATATATACACCGGAGAAGATTTCTATTCAATTAATCGTAACGAAACCTTCTGAGCATTTTTTGAAAGGTTTAAAAATTTCTTCGCATGTAAATATATGGAGGGAGGAAGATGCATGGTCAGGAACCAATAAGTTAGGAGATTTAATATTGAACCATGAACTGAGGAAATGGGCTGACCTTTTTTTAATCGCTCCATTATCAGCCAATTCGTTAGCTAAAATCGCCAACGGTATTTGTGATAATCTATTAACACAGACAGTCAGAGGCTGGCAATCTAATGCACCACTAATAGTAGCACCAGCTATGAACACATTTATGTACACAAACCCAATGACAAAAAAACATTTGTTACTTTTAGAGGAAGACATGCCTAATATTACTATATTACGTCCAGTTGAAAAAGTATTGGTATGCGGTGATATAGGTATGGGTGGTATGACAGAATGGAATGAAATAGTAGAAATAATACGACAAAAAATAACAGAAATAAAAAAGGTTAGAATAGAAAAGCAAAAGGCAGCCTTAAAACTAGAAAATTCAACTTCCGATGGTAAGGTAGAAGACAAGGCTGACAGTACAATAGATGGTGATGATGACGATGATGACGATGATGAAGACGACGATGACGATGATGACGATGATGACGATGATGAAGACGACGATGATGAAGACGACGACGATGAAGACGATGAAGATGATGAAGACGATGATGACGATGACGATGATGATGAAGATGACGATGATGATGAAGATGACGACGACGATGACGACGATGAGCATACGTATGTCTGACATAATAGCTAATTAGTAATTAGAAAATAGTATTTATATACTCACTAGTTCCTTATAAACGTAAATATGAGTATCTGAACTCTAATGTCCATATATATTCTGCTAGATGGAAAAGCTCCATGTTTCCAAATCAATAGCGACACCGTACATAACAAACAAGAGAGACCTTTCGGCAGTGCATCGAATGATAATAGTGTAGTGACCCATGTTAAACGATCTAATATCCATTGGCTAAACTAAAACATGCACTCTACCTTAACGTACATGCCTCTCCATACCCAAGGGCCACATAATTTATTTCCGACGGCGACTTTTGACTTCGCCGTCGGCATTTTCAGAGCATATTAATATCAAATTTATTTCACATACAATTTATTCAATTATAATTTGTTGAATGAACAGTTTATAAGAATTTAAGACTTCAACATTGTGTATTTGGGTGTTGTAAAGTAGTCTATGGATATAAACGGTGCTTACAGATAGCGTAGCACAGAGTAATAGTATTCAAGAGATTAAACATGTCTTTATTCGGATTAGGTGGTGGTCAACCTCAATTAACATCAGAACAAAAAATTCAAAATGCAGAGTCAGAATTAGATTTAGTTACTGATATGTTCAATAAGTTAGTAGACAACTGTCACAAAAAGTGTATAAGCACTAACTATGCCGATGGTGCTTTAGATAAGAACGAAGCTAGTTGTTTGGATAGATGTGTTGCTAAATATTTTGAAACTAACGTTAAAGTTGGTGAGAATATGCAAAAGATGGGTCAAACTCTTGGAAGCGGCGGTGCTAAGTTCTAATTGAAATATTGAGAGGCAAAATTCTATTTGATTCGTCGATTAATGGTTTTCTTTTCATATCAGAGTTAGAGTAAACCTTTAATTATATTTTTTCGGTAGTTTGCTATCATTTTTTACCTCATGTACATATAAATAATAACTATACGCTAATGATTTATGTATTATTAATAAATATATTAGACTCGTCTATTCTCTTCTGGTATTACAGCATTCCAAGATGTAATAAATTATCTTATTATCAGAATATATGTTTTTTTTTTTATATACAGGTTTTTAAAGTGTATGTACTACTAATCTGTTTTTTGAAATTGTAATGATTTCATAACTCTCATCTTCACCCCTTCAACACTATTTAACTTTGGACGGACATCTAAATATATAGAAGGCGCTGAACTTGGTTTTTTATCAAGATCATCTTCTGTACTATAGAAATCAATAACATAATCAATATCTTTTCCATTTCTATTGATGGTCCAGTCGTGTCTATCAAATGGTTTAGACAAACCTAGAATGTTGCTCCTAATCCATGCTCTTGGAGTAATTTTCTTTGCATCACCTTTGAAACTCGTTAACTTTATACTATCATCAGTGGCATTTCCTTGATTTTTTTCCCAATTTTTGATGCAAGCCCATACTCTTTCATTGACAGAATTATGCAATGGCACTACAGTTTTCATATCCTCTGCCTCGGGGTCCCAATTCTTTCTAACCATAGCTTCATAAAACTGTTTCTCTGAAGGATATACCCAGTTTGACTCATGGTCCGTTCTTGGTATTGAAGATATTTCACGTTGGTCGGGAAGCTTTACGTTCGTCTTATAAACAGGAATTGCTGGGATTTCATCAGAAGAACATTCAACGTCCACTTGGGCTTGGTGTTTCCCACCTTGTTTTTTTAACCATACCGCTCTGGTCTCGTCATCGACAGGACATTTTGCATCACGAGGGAATCCCTTAGTATCCGAATGGCCGACAGGACAAACATCCGTATTTGGACCCACATTTCTCTCATGCCCCACAGGGCACTTGGACTCCTCATTCCCGGCCTGTCCAGCAACAGTTCTCGTCCCTGAATTGGACCAAATGTAGCTCAACCAAGAACCACCACTGCCCTTATCACTTGAATTATTATTGCTCATATTCACAATCTTCGAAAATATTTGGCTTGGCTTCACTTTCCAGAATCAAGATATCAACACCAATGCACCCACCTACTCTCAGCACATTCAAATATACCTTACTCACATCATGACCTTATTTATGTGGTTTACAAACTTTATAACAATACATTTCAGAGTTGCATACTTAGGAAGTTTCAAATTTCGAAACATCTCGAGAGGAGCTTCCTGAGAAAGAAAAAATTACTGTACAGAAACGTGCGTAGCAGAGTGTATGGCACCACCATGCATTTGACAATGATTAGAATCGTACGGGAAATGTAGGAGCCAGTTTGAGAGGGACGGGTATAAGAGAAGCCCCACACAGGGGAGTGGTTGGTCGTTAGTGCTGTTCTATTAGCTGCTGTTCTATTAGCTGCTGTTCTATTAGCTGCTGTTCTCACCAGCTGCTAGCAGCTGGTGAGAACAGCAGTAGTATTAAAATAACGTAGAAGACGCAGAAAATACAAAAGATGCAGAAGATGTAGAAGAGCAGGCTGGCCTGCTCTTCTACATCTTCTGCATCTAATGCAATCCTCTGCATGCCATCAATACAAAGCTGCGATTGAGGCCATGTTAAAAAATGTTTCACTTTTCCAGACAACATTCCCAATTTCGAAAACAGAAAAAAAGGAGTGTTGTGCAGAGATTTCAGAGCGCCGCCGGAACAATTATCAGGACATCTCGAGATTTATTGTGACGTACTTGTGTAATATCCGGATTAGGACAAAGTGCTTTGTCTCAGATTGTTTCAGGTTTACGATTGAGATCCTTTTTGGGAAGAAGGTTTGCGATGAGTAAGGGTATTGTGCAGGGACGGTGATGAGGTTGTTGTGGGTAGTGGTTCTTTAGTGGATGTGTGAGGGATCATATAAATATGGAGGGGAATTTTGTAGGTTGATTGATGGATGTGGGCGATTTTTGGTTGAACAGTGGGTTAAAGAGTGTGTTTGAAGGTGGAAGAGCATTCATTGTGTGGGAAAGTGTGACAGAAAGTGTGAATATGGGTTGTACAGCTAGCACGCCTGCGTATGAGGAGTATGAGGATGAGTTTTTGCAGAGTCGGAGGAACAATGATGTTATTGAGAAGCAGTTGTTGATGGATAAGCAGAAGGAGAAAGGACAGGTGAAGTTGTTGTTGCTTGGTGCAGGTGAGTCTGGTAAGAGTACTGTTCTGAAGCAGTTGAACTTGTTGCACCATGGTGGGTTTTCGCATCAAGACAGGCTGCAGTATGCGCAAGTGATTTGGGCGGATGCGATTCAGTCGATGAAGATATTGATTGTGCAGGCTAGAAGGCTTGGAATCGCTTTAGAGTGTGATGATCCTGAGAAGAATCGTGAGTTGTTTGAGTGTAAGCGGGTGGTTTTGAATACAGACACTTTGGAGACGATCGATACCTCTGTGGCTGGAGGTTCGAGGTTTTTGAATGATTATGTGCTGAAGTATTCCGAGAGACAAGAGAAGAAGAGGCGTATCGAGAGTACTGGAGAAGCACAGGCGTTAGATATTGGTGCTGAAACAGAATTATTAGAGAAACATAGATCCGAACTCGATTATGAAGAAATATCGAAAGATTTGAATGATTCTGGAGATGAACAAATGTTTCTAACTAGTAAACCAGTTGATTCTGCAAAATCGAAATCACCCACGTCATATACCAACAATGATATAATTGCATCGGCCATTGACATGTTGTGGAAAGAGGATAGCGGTATACAGAAATGTTTCGAAAGGTCTAATGAATTCCAATTGGAAGGTTCAGCATCATACTATTTTGATAACATTAAAAAATTTGCTCAAGATAAATACGTTTGTACAAATGAAGATATATTAAAGGGAAGAATCAAGACAACTGGTATTACGGAGACAGACTTCAATATTGGTTCTTCGAAATTCAAAGTTTTTGATGCAGGTGGACAGAGATCTGAAAGAAAAAAATGGATCCATTGTTTCCAAGGAATAACTGCTGTTTGTTTCATTGTCGCTCTAAGTGAATACGATCAAATGTTATTTGAAGACGAAAAGGTTAATCGAATGCATGAATCAATCATGCTATTCAACACATTGGTTAACTCGCAGTGGTTTCGTGATACTCCTTTCATTCTGTTTTTAAACAAGACTGATTTGTTTGAAGAAAAGGTCAAAAGAGTTCCAATAAGAAAGTACTTCCCAAACTATCAAGGTAAACTAGGTGACAGCAAAGAAGGTATGAAGTATTTTGAGAACATATTTGTTAGCCTAAACAAAACAAATAAACCAATATACGTAAAAAGAACATGCGCTACTGATCCTGAAACAATGAAGTTCGTTTTGAGTGCCGTGACAGACTTGATAATTCAACAAAATTTCAAAAAAAGTGGTATAATATAACCAATTTGCATTTCTATATAACAATCAACAACATATATATATATATAATGAGATCATCCATGCATTTAAACAAAAACATACATTCAATTTAAATATAATTTTTAGTTTTGTTTACCATCTGAACTTTTCAGGAAGCCATAATTAACAATTCCCTTTTACAAGAAAATAAATATTGTAATCTTATATTTAAAAGATGCCAATAATTACTATTAGTAATATGTGAGTTAGTCATTGGTTCTATCCAAAGGTGTATTAACTGAAAGAAGTCAGTTGCGTACTTTTCATTTCAAGTGACTGATGGAGACGCCATTTTTTCATGGCCTCACTGTAGATGATCAATCTCGTTGTGTTCATTGGCATACAGATGTAGACGTTGTATCTTTCAAATTTAAATGTTGTGAAAAATACTACAGTTGTTATGCTTGCCATAAAGAACTCGAGCAGCATGCTATTGAAATATATGACATTGATCTAGAACCCCAAGCAAAAGTTGTTTTATGCGGTGTCTGTAAGCATGAGATGACTTTTAATGACTATCTGAGTTCTAATATAGCAACCCATAAATTGTCATGTCCTAAATGCGATGCTGCTTTCAATCCCAAATGCAGCCTGCATTATAATTTATATTTTAAGTCAAATAACTTTGGTGTTTCCTACACCCTGAAATAGTTGAATCATGCACTTATATCTGTATAAATCAATCGACTAATGTACTATATTATTGATTATATAGAGAGGTATCAATATATATAATTATATTATACTAATAATGGATGCTAATTTAAGGTAGCAGATCACAAAATACTAATTAAATACTATTGCAAATATATTTAACTTCTTATTTTGGAAACTTTTGAGCTAAAGGTGTTAGTTTTTCTTACTTGATTTCAAACGACCTTCAAAACCTGCTCTCTTTTGCTTTTTCGGTAGATTTGGTTTAACTGAACCAGTATATTTACGCTTCATTTTTTGTTGTTTGGATCTTTTCTTGTGTTTATTATCTTTTCTGATCTGTAGATTCTCTTCTCTTCTCTTGGTTCTTTCTTGAATAGTAGCTTCAACGGCTCTCTTACGTTCGTTCCATTCATTTGCAGACCTTCTCTTTTTAGCTTCTTTCTTCTTTATAGCTTTACGAAGCATTTTCTCATCATTCTTTAGTTTAATACCTTCTGCTTGCAACATTGTCTTTTGCCATTTTTCTTTTTCCTTTAACTTAATCTGTTCCAATTCATCTTTTGCCTCCAATTTCGATTTTTTAGCTTCTAATATTCTTAAATGTGCTTTAAAATCACTTTTAGATGGTCCATTTTTCTTAGCTGCTTTTCTTATTCTTTGCAAATCTGAAGTAGCTTTATCACCATCGTCGAATACAATATTTTGAAACATTATATCCTTTGCCATAGCATCGTCTAGTTTGGCTTTTTTGTTTGGTACAATAATATCGTTATCGATATCACCATTAATGTCCTCATCATCGGAAGAATTCGAAGCATCCGAATCGATATCTTGTGCTTGATCTTTCTTTAATTTTTTGGTTTCAATTTTACGTTTTCTTTGTAGAAGAATAGCTTCTCTAGATGATGGAGCACCTTGCACATTGGAACCAGGAGCTTTTCTCTTTTGTTTCATTTCTTTAATTCTGTTTTGCAATTTTGCTCTTAAAGCTTCAATTTGTTTCTGTTTTTCCAATTTTGCAGCTTCTGACTCTTGCACTTCTTGATTCTTTGCTGTTACCTGAGCTTGCTCCAAGCCATCGTTGCCATCCTGAACCTCATTACCATCATCGTCAAACACAACATCAACATCCTCCCCATGAAGCTCCTCTTCATCTCCATCTTCAGCTTCATGATCTTCTTCTTCCTGATCGACCTCAACCTTCTTTGCAGCTTTGGCAGCCTCCATCCTCTGCACTTTAAACTTTTCTCCCGGCAACACTACAGCCTTGGCGTCCTTGTCTCTTTCCAATTTGGCATCCAAAGCACTAGCACCTTCATCACCACTCCCATGGTCCGGGTCCAACTTCTTCAACTTATCCTCCTTGCTCTGTTTCTTACTTTTCTTCTTACTCTTCCATTGCTCTTGAGTTTTCTCATCGTAATAATACTTCGCAGGAATCAACGCCAAAAGCCCATCAAAAGCATTCGAATTGTTCCGCAAACGCTCCTCAAGTGAATTACTACCCATCTACCACTTTCTGATACCGTCAAAACAAAAAACTACCAACCTAACAACAAATCTCAATACAGATACAATATATATCTATACTCTAACCAACGTCCAAACTGCAGTCCTCGCTATAGCCCTCTTCTCACCCAAAAATAACACCAAATCAACAAAACAAAAACAACTGCCCAACAAACAAATCTTACATACCCCATCAACACCTTCACAGCACCAAACATCATCCTTTATACACCTCCAACTCCCACATCTTATCGTCACAACCACCATACACTTTGCAATAATCTTTTAGTCTCATCTCATCTCATCGCAAAATTAATTTTTCACTTGCTCGAGGCCTTCGTGTGGCGTGATGTGTGAAATTTCAAGACTTTGGAAATTTGGTTGCGAGTTTCAACGAATTTGACGGTTTTGGTGAGTTGGAAGTGTGCATTGGCGGTCGTGATACGGGAGGATTTGGGTCAGATGGGGGTATATGAGGTTGAGCAGGTTGTGGAGATGGTTGGCTGCGTTTTTTGTAGGGGGTTTGGTGGAGTAGAAGTTGATAAACGAGCTAGCAACTGTGGGAGCCATTGTTGATAAAGCGTAGACGTATCATACACAGTAGCAACTGCCCACTTCTGCAACTATACACACACGCAACTATACACGCACGCAACTGTACACATCTCGAGAACATGTCTCTGTCGAACGAATTTCTGTTATTGTCTTTGCCCTGGAATGCAAAACCTGCCGGTTCTGGGGGTCCATCGGATACAGACCAATGGTTGAAGCATACTCTATTGGAAGGCAATTGTAATGTCGACGACTTCAAGATTCCTGAGTTCAAAATCGGATCCCTGGATAATTTGATAATAGATTCTGAGGATTTGAGTAAGATGGATACCAATATTGCAAACTCCATCAGCAAAATCACTGAAATTTTATCTAATTTCCAAGAATCAAAAACAAATGCATTCAAAACTATCTCTATTGGGAATGTCAACGTTTGCAGTTATTTATCGAACTTCCAATGGGAAACAAGAAAATTCAAGTTAGATAAATCTATTAAAGAACTCGCTGAAGCAATCTCTACAGAATCTCAACAATTAGACAACGATGTTAGAGCAACTTACACAAACTACAACAATTCTAAAACAAGTCTACAAGCTGCAGAAAGGAAGAAAACCGGGGATCTTTCAGTCAGGTCTTTACATGATATAGTGAAATCTGAGGATTTTATCTTGAATAGTGAACATTTGACTACAATTTTAGTTGCAGTACCAAAAACTTTGAAAGATGATTTCAAAGAACATTACGAAACATTGGCAGATAATATTGTTCCAAGTTCTGCTACCGTTATAGCACAGGATGCAGAATATGTTCTATACAACGTCCATCTATTCAAAAAATCAGTAAATAAATTCAACATTGCCGCTAGAGAACGTAAATACATCCCTCGTGAATTCAATTATTCAGAAGAATTAATAGATCAATTAAAACAAGAACATGATTCTGCTGCAAAATTAGAACATTCTTTGAAAATTCAATTAATCAGATTAGCCAAAACTGCTTATGCAGATATTTTCATTAATTGGTTCCATATTAAAGCATTAAGAATATTTGTCGAATCTGTCCTACGTTATGGATTACCACCGCATTTTAATACTAAGATAGTTAACGTTCCACCAAAACAATTGTCCAAATGCAAAGCTGAATTGATTAATTCTTTTGGTTATTTAAGTGGTAACGCATTTACAAAGGACAAACAGGGGAAAATTAACCACCAAGACACTTCTTTAAACCAATACGCTACCATCGTGGACACAGAATATGAACCATTCGTACTTTACACATTTGCTTTATTATAATCTCTGCCCAACAACACCAAACACTCCACAATTGCGTTAACAACTAATCAATTAATCCTCATGCGGTTTTGCTCCATTACTGGTTCTTTGGATAGATGTAAAACAAAACGAAAGAAACTAAATATAACTATAAAAACTAAAGTATATAATGTATAGAGAATCATTGGAACATTCACCCTTTATAAATAAAATATCTTCAAATTTACTTCGTTTCTTCAATAATAATGACTTGTTCTTTAAACTTTAAAGCTTTAAAACACGATTCCACTATTAAAAAATTGTGTACAGTAACACAAATATAAAGCTGTGTTTTGAAGTGTAACAAAGAGTTATTTGATGGTCTTCTGCTGGTGCTAGAACATTGAGGAAGTAGTGTATTGACCAGGTAATTGAATTAGCGTGGTTAAGTTTCAGTGTTTTTGCATAGTTTGTCATTGAATATCTATTCGGTTTCAAAGGGTGATATTTTAATTTGGTACCTTATTATTGTGAATATTAAAGGACACATATACTAAACATAGTATCAGGATAAGCTAGTATATATATTGTGATACTTCTGAGATGTATTGGTATGCCAACTCCAAAAGCAAGACAGGTACGGATGCTTTGATAGCGTTCACAGGTCTAGAAGAACCACAACCGATCCGTTCCTATTTACGTATTCATAATAATAACAATGATAATGCAGACCATGAGACTATATTGTACAAGGTTAATAAGAGTTCAAATTCAATAGAAATACGAAATACAACGAACAAGAGTGTTGTGAACACTAGTAGCACATCGAATAATGGACAAGTTTCAAATAGTAAATGTTCATTTGCATTCGATCATATATTTGATCAAGATTGTAATACAGAATCAATTGGGAAGATGGTAGTGACTGACATGGTTGAAGATGCCATGAATGGTTATAATACTGCTTTAGTGACATATGGTCCTAAATACTCAGGAAAAACATACTCCTTATATGGAAATGATGTCGATGACAGTTTTGGATTAGGCCAAATGTTATTTAAAGGTCTATTTGAAAAAATTGATCAAAAAAATGCTGATCTCAATTCTAAAAACACTTATATTGTTAAAATATCGTTTCTTGAATTGTGGCTGGATAAAATGGTTGATCTTTTAGCTGTGGAAAATGCAACAAAACAACCTAGCTTAAAAATACGTCATGTATCCGAATATAAAGGTTTACCTGTAGACCATCTTCGACAATGTCATGTTGCATCATTTAAAGAAATATTATACTACTTTAATCAGTCAATGAATACTTTAAAATCCAAACATGAAAATTCATATCCAAGAACAAATACAATTTTTAATATAAATATTGAAAAAATCGATAGAAACGAGGAATCAATAACATCTAGTTCAATATACTTGGTGGATTTGGCTGGCTCAGATCTTATAGATAAAAAAAATTCAAGTGGTGTTAATACAGAAGATGTTAAAAAAATAAATTCATCTATAAAATCCATTCAAAATATCATCGAATCATTATCGAATACAAAAGCTAACGAATATAAAAATTATGATTTTAATCTAGAACACGTTGTGCCTTATGATTCTAGTAAAATAGGGAAACTAATGAAAGAGCCACTTGGTGGAAATTGTAAAACTAATTTTTTATCTACTGTTAGCATGAATTTAGAACAATACAATGACGTACTTGAAACTTTGTATATTGGTGAACTATTAATGAAAGCTAAAACAGTACCACAAATGAACAAATTTGGATTAAATGAAAGAAAAACATTATCAATTGCATTAGAAAATCTTAGATTGAAAGAAAACAACTTCAAGACCAAAGAAACAGATTATATTAAAGAAATAGAACACTTAAAATCCATGCTTGCTAATAAAGAAGAATCTATAGATGCCAAAGAATTATCTAATTTAACATCAGAGAATAAAAGTTTAAAGGAGCAAGTGAGTACATTATCTCAATTAATGATTTCCCCAGATCATGCTAGCCCATCTCCATTATTAGGAAACGTTAACACTATTAAGAAAAATAATATTGAAAGGCCTGAAAAATCATATGAAAATGTGATTCAGACACTAATGGAAAAATGTCAAAAATTGGCCGATGAAGAATTGCATTTAGATGATAAACTAAAGGAAATATCAATATTAAAAAAAGAAAATGATCAAATTAGGTCCAAGATGATCAGTTCAGAAACTCTAAATTCCCATTTACTAGATAGAATAACAAATCTTGAATTGCAATTAAAGGAATTATCAACTTCAAACACTATTTTGGAAAAAGAATTTGATCATTTCTCAAATCTTCATGAATCATACCCATTTAGAGTTCATAATGAAAAGGCAAGAACCGAATCAAATTCAAAAAGATATAGCCTTAGAAGACCATCTGTTACCTCTTCATTAGATAGTGCAATGGAACAAATAGAAGAGGAACAATATGATGAAGATAATAAAGGCGTTGAAGGAGGAAATTCGTCTTGGTTTTTTGGTGTAAGAAAAGCTTCCAATAGATCAAGTAGATCTGTTTCAACAGGTAGCACAGTAGTACCAACAAAAGTTGACGCTCCAAAACGTATGGTGTCTATGAAGGGACTTGATTTACATGTCATGAAATTTACATCAAAGTAAAGTGAAACGTTTTATTTAGCATATAATTTTTAAAATAAATTTTTAATTAATCCATAATTTTACATCCCATTTTTGTCCCTATAATACTTGTACTAATAACAGCCATAAATATTTTTAAAATAGGTGAACCTATAGGTATTTTGAAAGGAAGTAAAAGGGCTTTCTTAACAATATGAGTTTTCAAAAGTATATCAGTACAAAAAAACAAAATTGCCCAAAATATATTATTATTAATTCTTGAAATAATATTTGGCATAAAACTAATGAACTTCTTTATTGTTCCAAATACCTTTTCTATTGCAGCAATATGCTTATCGACATCCTCCATTTTTAAATTTAGTTCATCCAAAATATTTAGAGTTGAATTCAGACTAATTGTAATATTTGCCAACTCTTTATTAAGCTCAGACCGCCAGGTGTTTAATGTGGAAGAAACTACCTCTGAAACCATTAATTCTGATTGAAATGAAACTTTTTGCTTCATGTCATGGAAATAATCTTCCATATCTTGTAACATATAATCATGGTAAAACTTTTGATTATTCAAAGAATTTTTGGAATTCTCTTTCAGTTCATTCCAAATGACTAGATTCTCTTCTCGAATATTTTTAATTTCATTAGCAGCATCCTGGCTTCTAAGTTCTGATATGATCGTATCTAAAGTATCTCCTAAATCCTCAAATAAGTCATCAAAACTTTTTTTAACCATTTTACTATTTAATTCTGATTCTTTACGTAGTTTTTCCATATCTGACGCTAAATTGGAATTTATGTCGCCAAAAAGGTCTGTGACATTAAGAAAGACTTGAAGTATTTGTTCTTTCTCGTAAGGTAAAGAGTACTCAAAACATATGGACGACAGTTTTTGAAAGTTCCCACTGTAAGTTGTCCACCATTGTGGATATGATTCTAATTCAATTAAACAATTTAGAGTATCCACTGAATTAAATAGCTCACATTCTTCTGGAAATTTTTGAATACCTGATTCTTGAAATTCACATAGTGACAGTTGGACAGCAGTTTTCACTTTCAACTCAGATGATATAGAGTCAAAACCTTGCTTGAAACATATTGGCATAAACTCTTTTAATGATTCTTTAACACAATTGGACTTTAAGAAGGGAAATTTTTTTTGAATATCATCAATTGCAATTAGCTGATGCTCTTCTGTTGACAATCTGTTCAACAGCGTATTTGAATCCACTGCATCACATAAAATCAACTGTATAATAAAAATTAAATTCAAATACAAGAATATTTTTTTCATTTCATTATGATGATTAGTATAAGCTTGTTCTGTTTTCTTTCGTATTGTAAGGTTTTAAGAAATATATATACAACGTTTTATCTAAATTGGTATTTGACCATACACACACACATTTATATATATGTATATTAAATTGTTTAGTATTGTAGTTAATACATGTTTGTGAATTAAAATCATTATTAATATATCTCTATAAGATACTCAATAGCAGAAGGGTTTCATCTGTGTTTCATATTCAAAAAATGTATTACTGTTATTGGGTTTAGTTGGCCCACACTAACCATTAGCAATATACATATAATCTAGTAGAGATTTATTATATAAACTATTAAATTATATTAGATCTATGATTTATAAAGGTTCAGTGCTTTTTGTTATTTAAAGTTTGCTAACAAAAATTATTGGTCTGATTTTGGAAGTTCGACTTGTTCATTGATATACTTCACTAATTTTTTTGGATCTAAAAATGCAGTCTTAAAATATTGACGTTTAGGTAAAATAGATAGAAGTTGGACAATATCATTTGGTAAATTGATTTCATTTCTTTGTCTTTTATTCATTTGGTCTTCATTATTTTGTTCTAATGTCCTCTTTGTTGAAGTTGAATTGTTAGTTGATTTAAACGTATCATTTGAATTTGTTTCATCTTGATATAGATACCTAAATTCTAATTTCTTTAAGTTATTCTCCCTTTGAATTTCGTATCTATTTGTAAATAACTCAATTCTTTTCTCATTTGGAAAAGCTTCAAAATATCTTTCTTCTAAAGTATATACATTATCAATATTACCATATTTCGATTCATAAGCAATCATTTTTCTGTAAATTGATTTCAAATGTTCTTGGTTTATCTCTTTTGTCACTGAAGATTCAAATAAAGTTTTAATTTGAGAATCTTTATTTAATAAGATTAGAAAATCCAAATATTTATTAATATAAGTACCATTTGTTTGGAAATATTTTAAACCCAATTCTAAAACTCTAAATGCAGTTTTATAGTCATTATTTTTGAATTCTAAAAATGCATTTTCGATATATATCTCATGTGTCATCGTTTGCTTTAATTTACGGCATTTACCAAATACTGATCTAGCTGCTGATAAACCAGATAATTTCTTCATTGTGTTCATATATATACAATATACGTACGTCAACTTATTTCTGATTCTGTAAACTATTTTATCATGTTCATCACCATGTAGAAGAAGAGCATTTTGATATTGCTTCATTATGGAAGCGGTGCAAGATTCAAAACTATTTTGAACCGCCTCTGTATTATTTTTCAATTCACCACATTCAATTAATTTAAATAGTAAAGAAGGAGAACAAGGATTTGCCTTGGTTGCAGTTTGTAGAATGATTTCACGTTTATTCATGTCTTTCATGAATATGGCATAATTATACCATATTTCAGGCATATATATCATGTATTGTACACTTTGTTTATACACGTAGGTGAGTCTATTCTCTAAATCTTCATCTGTTAGCTCTAATTTATTTTCCTTTTCCCAATCGATCCATTTCAACCAAATTTGTAGTTGTTTAATTGAATTTTGATAGATTTCATCATCATCGATATCGTTTATTTCATAAATGGATGCGGATGTTGGTACTGTTTTATTATTTGCATGTTTTAAAGTAGAAGCAGACGATCTCTTAAGACCTTTTGTTAAATTCAACCATTCTTGATAAAGAGAACGAGCCTTCATATAGTCTGCAGAGATTTCCCCAATGAATTTTCTTGCTGTCAAATTATTGACATCTTGTTCCCATTGAGTATATTTACTCCACATTTTTTCTAAATTATCGAATGGAACACATAGCATTTTCTTGTACAACATTCTTATCATATCTATTTTTTGCTGTTCCTCCCATTTATTTACAGGTTTCCACTGCTCTAGAAAGACCAAGTAATCGTTCCAAAAAGAAGACGAATTAGCCTCGAATCTAGCACATTTCTCTAAGACCAAGTCGAACGCTTTAATAACCACGGACCTGGCCTCTTGACCACCTGTGATAAGGTTATTTTTCCGGCGCACATAGTCCAAATACGTCATCCACAGCGCCAAATCGTTGTTCTCCAACTCCCCAGACAGACACTTGGCCAGCTTCTTCTCCACAATCTCAAACTCGTCTCTGGCCAACTCCGCATTCAACTGCATCGTCCACAACGGCGAGTACAATGGAAACAGAGCATTCGTCTTGTCGTACACCTCCCGAGCCTCTGCATACCGCTCCTGCCTCTCGTACACCTTTACCAAGCTCAAATACCCCAGTATATCGTCGGGACACCCATCCACCTTCTGAGCCAGTATCGAAACCTCCTCCTCGTCCGCAGCCGCCAATCCCAAGTTCTCACGTTCGCCTGCCATCTCCTCTGTCAAATTTTCCTCTTGCAAACACACACCACCTAGAGACCCACTGCAATCGCAAATGCACTCCTTGCGCCCCTGTGCACCCAAAGCAAACCAAATAAGTGAACATCCATAAATACTTAAATACAAAATATACCTGTTTATATATAAATAAATTTATAAATTTGTAAATTAAATTTTGCCGCCGGCGAAAGGGGGGCCGGGTAATATTTCCAGGTTCCGATATCATCAAAGGACGTTTTATATATAAAGGCCATGATATATGGAAGGTACAGGTTGGTTAAAAGATGAGTTTGTTGTTTGTTGGCGGTGTGGTGGTCGAGCAAGAAGTTGTCGAGGTGGATTGTGTGCTACTGAGGATGTACGAGTTTCATTTGTGGGGATCTGGCGAGCGGGCATCGGTTGTTTCTGCTGAGAGTGTTGCGCTGGTCTGGTTTTTGGGGGAGGTTGATGTGGAAGGTACAGTTGTGTTTTCTAATAATGTGGAGATGTCTGCTAGTCGAGAGCTGCCGTGGGCGGTTGAGGTTGGTGGTAGTGGTGCGAGGGCTGCATCGTATGCGGGGGTAGTGCGGTGGTTGATGGAGAGGCAGGGATTGGAGGCAGCGCGGCAGACGTTGCTGCAAGAGGCGTTGTTGCGGTATGTGGTGATGGAGGTTGGGCTGCTGAGTGAGTGGCAGTTGTTTTTGAATAGTGGGAACTATGAAGGGCTGACAAAGAAGGCGTATGCGGAGTTGTTGTACTGGCCGTTGTGGAACGTCGTGCCTTCTCAGAAGCGGGATGAAGTGATGAGGAAGACGGAGAATTGGATTGGTGATGCACCCGAGGACGTTGATGGGGGCTCGTTGTATGAGGATGTATCCGTGGAGGATGCCGACGCAAGGAAAGACGAGGCTGTCGAGAGTATGACGCAGTCCAGGACGTTTGCTGTGAAAAATGCAGCGATCAAACGACAAAAAATTGAGTTACGGAATATTAAGCATAATGCCAGGTTTTTGCATAAATTTAGTGATGTTATTAAGAAGTACACACGGCTCAGGGCACAGATACCTCAGGACAACCTGCACACTAGAGTAATCGATTTGTTATTCTTTGCTAACGTTTATGTCTGGACCATGCTTCCAAACTACGGTGAAATGAAAAACCAACTAATAAGAGCTCTCGGCGTCGATGATGAAGCATACAAGAAACTACTGGAGTCCATAGACTCGTTGAATCGTAACAATAGCACTGGCATTGCTACCAGAGAACCGCATTTTATTGAGCAATGCAATATTATTATGACTATATACAACTATGCAGTAAATAAAACATAAGGGTACTCACCCACAGCAATAAATATTCGATGCAACATGCAAGTTCAGCAAACGAAACAAACCTATATATAACCCCCCAGAAGCGAACGCCATCGTTGTCTGCATCAAACCTTCGTGGTCAGTTCCTCCTTGGCTTATGTATACCGTTGTACACGTAGTAGAATATCACAGTCCCATCATCGCTTACCACTGCCATGATAAACCTCTTAGACCCTGCAGGCAGTAGGCTCTCAAAAATCTCACTCACCCTGCTGACCGTCAACCAATTCTCCTGTTTTTGCGTGAGTTCAATCGGCACAACGTATTCAATCCCATCAGGATTCCGACTCTCAGCATCGTCTTGCGACACCTCATGGCCAGCCTGCCCTTTTATCAAGTGAACAACTGTCCCATCCCCCAGCACTATAGACCCCCCCAACTCCACACCATTCCACGACAAGTTATGCACTAAATTATTTCTTACTAACTGAACCGTTTCCTCGTCACACATACCTTGAGCAGTTCTTGACCAATTATATCGCCAGCCCTGAACGCAGCCGTCCTCAAAACCACCCAAACGAATCGGCAGCATCTCAAGAACCATAGGAGCCATCCATTGGACCAATTTAACCACATCCAGCCGACTATTCAGCATTGCAAAGTCCATGTCTGATGGCCATCTCATCGCAATTTATTGATTTGAAACTTTTCACTGCAACGTTACCCGCCCTTGAGTGAATTTATCGCCGAGAGCGGCTCTAAGAATTTGATCTTTAAACAATGGCATAAATATTGTTTATATTTTTATATAAATATATAAATAACTGCAAGGAGCACTTTGATGAGGATATCTGTGGAAGTTTATTTTAGTTTTTGGGCTTTGAGTGAATTGAGTAAGTTGCTGTGGGGCACATTGGCTGAATTGTGTGTTTGAACCTGTGAAGTTTTTTGGAGAACGAGAGATAGAAGCTTGCTTTGAACAGATTGGTTACTGAAAAATGAAGTTTAGTGGATGCAGTGGTATGGTGCTTGTGTTGCTTGCCTGTGCGAGTGTCAGGGCTTATAAGCCTGTGATTGAGCCAAAGGAGAAGTTGACCACTACTGAGAAGGCCAAGCCTTGGATGCGTACGATTTATAGTTCGCAAGTGGAGTTGGTGACGCCAACGGTGATTGCTGGTGTTACTTTCAGTGCTAAACCAGAATCTCCTGAGAATCCGTTAAAGCCTTGGGTTTCGTTGAAGAACAATGGTGAGCCTGTGACTATTAAGCCGGAGTTGAAGAACGGTGTCACCAAGAAAGGTAGACCAGATTACTCAACGTACTTTATGGATGTCACCACGAAGACTTTTAGTTACGAGGAATTGAAGGCTCATAATATGAAGGAAGATGAAGTGCATGAGGAAGAAATCTTCATTCCAGAAGATGATACATACGTGAAGTTGAATCCAGTCATTAGATGTGACCCAAGCCGTTATTTTGAGAAGGGTAAGTCTAAGAACGTAAACAGTGCACCATTTTGTACCCCTCATGAAAATAATGAGTTGAAAGTTGATAACACTTATTTCATCTCTTGGTACACTAGATTTTTCTTAAATCCAGACACAAACAAATATGCTGATCAAGTTAAAATTCATCTCACTTATGCCTCTGAGGATCCACGTGAAAAAGGTTATCATAACAAGAAGAGAAATGAACAATCTACTGAAAATGGTGTTACTTTCTTTTCAAGTGAGTGGTTAGACAATGTCGACGGTATTTTCCCATTAGTTCCTCAACTCGAATGGTTAGCAGGTGAATTTGAAAGAAAAATCTTGATTTCTATTCAACCAAAATATATCTCCGATAATGATTTTGATTTGTATGAAAATGGATTAGAAATCTACATTGTTCAAGGTTCTCGTGTTTTTAAGAAATCAAAAGAACAAATCGAATTGGAACAAGCTGGTTTACACGGTCAGAAATGGTATTATATTGCTATTGCTATTCCATCTGCTGTCCTTGTTGCAGTTTTCTGTATGTCCATATTTATTAGAATCAATAAAGGTAATAGGGACTTCTCGAATGTTACTGCTAAAGCTCTAAAGAAGAAGCGTCGTGTTATTGGTAACTTTTCTGAAATGGGTAAATACAAGAACGTTAAAAACCATAAATATAGTGAATTGCCAACTTATAATAATAGAAAGTCAGATTAAAATTATATGTTCATATCATCTTTCCATGACACATTCGATATAAACTCGTAGTTTATTTCTACTGTTCAAAATATTATACCAAAAATCATCTTAATAAAATAATATTATACTAACAATTATAAATTTATATTTTTAAATATAACCATTATTGTATATGAGAAACTATATAATTAATTTAACAAAATTAAAAACATTAAAATTATATCCATTTTTGTTTAGCAGCAACTTCACATATCTTTTCTAGTGTGATTACTCTTGGATCAGGTTTAAAAGTTCTAGAAGGATCATCATCGTCATCATCAAATATGACATCTTCATTTAACTTATCACTATCGCAATACGAATCACCACCTTCTTCTTCTTCATTAATGTCTTCAATATAATAAAAATAAGGCTCTAACACTATCATTATTTTCCAAAATTGAGGTGTACCTGAATTTTTAAATAATAAATCAATAAGACTAGGTAAATATTCTAATTCAATATATTCTTCAGCACAACCTACAAATTCATCCAATTTGTAGTCTTGTTCATCTGCAGATAAAGTTGAATACATTTCAGATAGTAAAGTCAATTCTTTACTTATTGTTTTTGGAATATCTTGTCGAGCTTGCCATAGAAGTTTTTGTGCTTTTTGTAATCTTTCCTTTGCAATAACATCTTCATTTTCAAGATTTAGCATCAGATTCTCATATTGTAACTCAGAACCATTGTCTTTTGTTACAACAGAGTTATCTTGTTTCTCTTCACCAGACAATTTTGGCACATCTTCATCAGTATTGGTAACATCATTCGTATTTGATTCCATTGGAAGAAACCCATTTCTTTCACTTTTCTCGATAAGTTCATTATATTCATTATAAAGTGAAATAATTTTCATCATTGGTTTATATAGTTGTTGGCAAACCTTCATTTCAGAATGTGGTATAATAACTTTCTCCAAGTAATGGTTTATTAAGCCTTCCATAAAATTTGCCCAAATAGATGAAAACACATAATTTTCAGTGTAAGTTTCTTCTGTAAAGTCTTGCTTTATATTTTGTCTAATAATATTTTCAGCTAGTGTGAAAGAAATTCTACTATTTTTTTTGGAAGTATTTTCTTTATTACCGTTGATAATTTTTACATCAGAATTATCGACAATTGTATTTTCATAAGACATGTTCGATTTCTCATCCTCTGATGGACCACGTTCAACTGTCTCGTCCGTTTCTTGAACCATCTCTGAACCTGATTCATAATTATGACCATCAGACTTCTCCAACCAATATTCAGGACCACCTCTTTGCGATAAAGCAATTAGTAAAAAAAACAATTTCACTTTAACCCAGGGACTCAGAGATTCCACATAAGCATCGCTGATTTTGTTCACATCAGCATCAATTTTCTTGTGGATGCACTTGATGAACTTTTCAATGTAATATGTCTTCTTCAACCCATACTTATTGTTCAAATACCCAATCGAAGTAATCATCTTGTAACTGGTTTCACTAGTATCCAATCTTTTCAAAAACCGCCCTCTCACATGTTTCAACCGCGACTGGGTCTGCTCTCGCCTCTGCTTCCGCAAAGCACCCATGCAGCACTTGCATTTACAACCGCCCTCCCCTTGCACAACAGCAGTTTCAACAGACATATCTTCACCTCTAAGAAATCAACCGTCTCAATTCACCACCAACCTGTCTCGTGTGATCTGTCTCTTCGGGACTCAAAATCAGCAAACTCCACCAACTAAAATAAAAATCCAGCAACCCAATTCAACCAAAACTTCGCTGGCCCCTCACAAGAACACCTTTATCAGCTGAACAACATTCAATCCAACATTTTATATACAATTCGTATCTCAAGCAGTACTAATCAGTTATTACAGTGTGACCTCAGAATTTTTCACTTTATCTTGGCCTCTATGACAGTCACATTGTACGAAGCTGTTGACAGCAGCGACAGCGACAGCAAAGATGCCCAGTGAGTTGCTGTCAACCAGATGGACCTCTTGCTGTCGCTGATAGCATCCACAGATGCTGCAGTCGTCTATATTGGCGACCAGTGGGATGTTCAGGCGGTTTCCCCATTTGTTTGCGGGGGTTTGGCAGCCTGCAACACACCACCAGACAGGCGTCACATATTCGTAGGTGACATCAAATGCGATGCTCTTGATTTATATGACTGTGTGGAACGAGGTTGTCTTAGCTGGATCACAGGGTTAATTATTGAGTATACTGGTCGATTACTGTAACAATTGTGCTATTATTAAGGGCTTCTTTTCTGGGAGGGAGTTTTGTGAGTGGTTGACGGGATTAAGGATACTGTCACATGGTATCTGTACCTCAAAAGACGCTATGTGTGTAATTTAGTCTTGTCATTGTAGGTTGTGCGTTGGGGCACGTATATATAAAACGAGCCAGTGAACTGTGTTTGAATATCAGTCATGTTATCTGTGAGCTTGTGAGTTTTTTATCTGGAATGCTGCTCCATTGCCAGCTAATAGCATAGACGACAAACGGTGGAGATGTCTAGCAATAATACAGTGACTTCTGAGAAACAGACTGGATTTCTGACTGACTTCCTTATGGGAGGTGTGTCGGCAGCGATTGCCAAGACAGGTGCTGCCCCAATAGAGCGGGTGAAGCTCATGATACAGAACCAGGACGAAATGATCAAGCAACGCACGTTGAGCCATCGCTACTCGGGCATTCTGGACTGTTTCAAGACTACTGCCCAGTCGCAAGGTATTTTGTCCTTCTGGAGAGGAAATACAGCAAACGTCATCAGATACTTCCCAACACAGGCTTTGAATTTTGCATTCAAGGACAAGATCAAAGCTATATTTGGATACACCAAGGAGAGAAACGGGTACTTCAAGTGGTTTGTGGGTAACTTGGCGTCTGGAGGTGCCGCTGGTGCATTGTCCTTAGGGTTTGTTTACTCGTTGGACTATGCCAGGACGAGAATGGCTGCAGACGCCAGCTCAAACTTCGTGCTGGCAAAGAATTTATCAAAAACCACCGACACACTTCCACCCACTAGACAATTCACTGGGATAATTGACGTATACAAGAAAACACTTGCAACCGATGGAATCATGGGCCTGTACCGTGGATTTGGCCCCTCTGTAGTCGGCATTATTATCTATCGAGGTTTGTACTTTGGCCTCTACGATACCTTAAAGCCCACACTGCTCGTCGGTAAGCTTTCCAACTCTTTCACAGCATCTTTCTTGCTTGGCTGGATAATCACCATAACAGCATCGACCATCTCATATCCACTGGACACGGTTCGAAGGAGAATGATGATGACTTCTGGCCAGCAGGTCAAGTACAAGGGCTCGTACGACTGCTTCCAGAAGATCTTACATACAGAAGGGTCAAGGTCTCTATTCAAAGGATGCGGGGCTAATATATTCAGAAGTGTTGCAGCAGCAGGTGTGATCTCTCTATATGATCAGTTCCAAATGATATTCTTCGGCAAGACTTTCAAGTAACCGATCAGTGCCGGAAACATCTCGTATATATTTATTTTATACCTCTAATTGGCAATTAATTAATACAATTCGTAAGGCCCACTAGGGCATTCAACACTGCACTACCATCAACTATATACATGCTTAAATATTTACTGTCACTTGCTCACATTTGCGTCGTCGTCCTGACGCCAAACTCTTGGAATGTTTTGGTTTATTTTTGGCGTTTCAGTATATAAATAAATGTATTTAAGAGGAACAAACATTTTTCAATCTGATTTTATGTAAAGATTTAGAGGTCTGTTGAGAAGTGAGTAAGTGCTATTGAGCTTATTTGTTGCCATACTCTGTAAGTCCGCCCGTTGGTGTTTTGTTATTTTGAAAGTTTGGTGCACATTAGGACAGCACAAGTGAAGTTCTAAGTGAGATAGTTTAGCTACAGGAACCGAGAGAGAAATTGTTTTGTGAAAAGGATTTTGAACTATTATTAGATAAACAAAGTTACGTGTAATGTCTTCCATTGAGCAGCTTATTGAGCAATCTCCTTTGATTATCCAGTCGTCTCTTTCGCAGCTGCGTTACTTGATTCTATGTGAAGGTTTACCGGTTGCTACAACTAAAAGAGAACAAAGGCTGCGTTCGAATGTTTGGTCTATTCTTTCGCAGACCTCTATGGAGCGGTCGACACAGCTTTATATGTCGCTGGTGCAGATGGGACCCTGTCCCCCAGTGATATTACAGAAGATTAAGAACGATACTTTCAGAACATTGCAAACGGACCCAACATTCAAGCGTACAGTCTCAGAAGAGTCTCTTATTAGATGTCTCTCTTGTTTTGCATGGCAGACTTTACAAAGAGCTGAGGAAGAGGAGCATATTAATGGGTACGATGGGGGCAACTTCGATTCCTCTTTAGAGGATCACAGTTCTTTGAATCAAGTGACTGGGAAAATTAGAAGTAATAAACAAGTCAGTACATATGTTCAAGGTATGAATCTAATACTAGCCCCACTATTGTATTCTTGTCCATCAGAATCGATGGCTTTCCAATTGTTCTCCACGCTCTGTTATAACATCATACCAACATACATCAATAGCAATATTTCTGGTGCCCATAATGGTGCTAAATTACTAGATATCTGTTTAAAGATCATTGATCCTAAACTGAGCAAGTTTTTAAGTGATAACTTACTAACAGCAGAGATATATGGCCTGCCGTCAATATTAACACTATCCAGTTGCAACAGGCCATTGGACCAAGTTTGTAAACTGTGGGATTTCATGTTTGCATATGGATTTCATATGAATATTTTATTTGTAGTTGCACTACTAGTAACAAATAGAAACAAGATAATGGAATCAGACTACCCAATGAACTTATTAACAAGAGAAATGCCAGATTTTGAAGCTGACGAAATAATACGATTAGGAGTAGGTTTCGTAGCAAGAATCCCTTCAGATATATACACATTACTGGTCGAACATTTAACAGATCCAGACTTGACCATTCCATATAACAACTAGCATAACTACCGAAACTTCGTTTTAACTACATTTTTTTTATCAACGTATGAATATATAGCATAGATATAGAATTAAAGGCATTAGTATATTCAACATCATACATACCAACCCTATATTGTTCCCATATGAACCACTTGTTCTCAATTTATACTGTTCCTCAAGTGACAATTGTACATAGAATATACTTAACCACTATATAAGCAGCGACCGAATATAAATTTTAGATATATTTCAGATAATGCTATATGAATCAATGGTGGATTACTTGTAAGGAAATAAAGGTGTTGAAGAGTGAGTTTCCTCCTCAGTGACAGGTATTGGCAGGGAGTAATTAAGCATAGCATGAGGTTTATGAACTTTTTATGGGTTATTGTGCTAATGTGCAGCAACCAATTTGTAATTGGTGCGATTTTGGGTATTGATTTTGGTTATGAAAATATTAAAGCCATGGTTGTATCGCCACAAGCTCCATTGGAGATGGTGCTAACTCCTGAATCGAAACGTAAAGATCTTTCTGGTATAGCGTTTAAGTCTTTGCATTCAAAGGTGCCTGGTGTGGAACGTTTTTTTGGTTCATCGATTGGTTCTTTGGCTACTAGATTTCCACAGAATACACTATTGAATTTGAAATCATTGCTAGGTAAGTCGATTGATGATGAAGTTACATTAGAAGAATATAAAGGAAAACATTCTGGTGTTGAGATAGTTTCTTCGAAATGGGGTTCAATTGCATTTTCTGTGTTGGGTGAAGAATACCCTGTTGAAGAATTGGTAGCAATGAATATACAGGAAATTGTAAACAGAGCAAACAATTTACTGGATTCGAATGATGCATTAAACCAAGATAAAGTTAGTGGATTATCTATAACTGTACCTGATTTCGCTGATGTAGAACAAAGAAACACGTTATTGAAAATTGGTCAAATGACCACTGATGGTATACCAACTTATCTAGTTAACGATGGTTTGTCTGTAGCGATTAATTTTGCTTTAAAGAATCGTCAATTATCAGAAGATCAAAAAAACTATTATATCGTTTATGATATGGGTGCAAGTAGCACCCAATCAACATTATTTTCCATATTGAATCCTTCAAATAATTCACAACCGATAGAGATAGAGATTGGTGGTTATGGTTATGATAAGAAGCTAGGAGGTTCCGATTTTAACTTGGCATTATTTGAATTGATTAAAGAAAAATTCTTAAATAAAAATAATGATATCACTGCTGTTGAACTCGATAATAATGCAAAAGCTTTGGCTAAAATTTATCAATCAACTGAAAAAGCTAAATTAGTTTTAAGTGCCAATATGGAGACTTCTATTAACATTGAGTCGGTTATTGATAACATTGATTTCCGTACAACCATTACAAGATCTGAATTCGAAAAGTCTATAAAATTGTTATGTGATAAATCAATTGATCCAATTAAAGAAGCTTTAGAAAATCAACTTTGGCAAGATGAGATAAAAATGAAAGATATTAAAGGTGTCATTCTATTTGGTGGTTCACAAAGAGTTCCAATTATCCAAAAAATATTAACTGAATATGTTGGTGAAGATAAACTATTACGTAATGTCAACTCCGATGAATCGGCAGTAAATGGTGTAACTATCAGAGGTATAAAATTATCGGGATCTTTTAGAACAAAACCACTGGAAGTTATTGAACGTTCAACTAAATCGTACTCTATATTAACGTCTGATTCTGAGTTAAATGGTGAAATATTTGAAAAAGGTTCGATATATCCATCAAAGAAATCGATCATTTTAGAAACCATTACCAAATTACCAGAATCTTATAAAGTACAATTGTTTGAAAATAATGTCAATTTCAAAAATTACACTGTAGACTTCGATGATTCTGTTGAATGTAAAAATGGTTTTGCATTGAATGCAACTTTCTCGTTATCTCAAGAAAGACTTTTTGATTTAGATACTTTAGAGACTATATGTTTGGAAAATCACTTAAGATCTGTTGAAAATCAAAAAGTTATTAAAGATATAACCTTAGAAGATGGATCATTATTCGAAGTTGATGAAGAAAACACAATTTTAAACGTTAATTCTACGTCACAAGAATCTATGTCACAATTATTGAATAGTAAAACTATCAACTATTTAAGAAGACACATAAAGAATATGAATGATGCAGACTTGAAAAGATTTGAATTATATGAAGTCAAAAATATATTTGAAGGCTTTTTATACAGTACGCTTAACTTCATTGAAAGTATAGACGATGAAAAAGTTGAAACTTTGGCTGAATATCAAAAATTGGTAGAACTCATGCCAAAATATATGGAATGGTTTGAAAATATTGGCGAAGAAGTCACCAAAAATGAGATAATAGAAAAAGCCTCGAAACTGGAGGATTTAAGGGAAAAAGTTGAATTTTTTGTGTTAACTTTAAATGAGAAATTAGATCATGAAGAGTTCCAGATAATGTCTGCAAAGTCTGAAAAATTATTATCTACGATAAAGAAATATGATGATTCCTTGCATTTATATATTTCTGAATTAAAGGAAGCAAACAAAGATGTGGATATTGACATTGATACATTATTTAATGATATTCATCTACCTTCAAAATTGGCGCAACAAATGGCGTTATTTGAAACTACTCTAGTAAATTTCAAGGATGCTACTTATATTATTAACTACTTGTTAGACGGTAAAGTTGTCGAAACATTTCCTAAAAAGACATTATTCGAAATTAGTTTATCATTTGAAAAGATATTATTAGATTTAGAAGGACAAATGAAATCATTTGTTGCATCTCATGATTATCGTATTCGTGAAATAAAATCTGTTGTCCAAAGAAAAGTAAAGTCTATTGAACGTAAAGCAGAAAGGCAAAGGTTAAAGGCGGAAAGATCTAATAAAAAATCATCTCATGGTGATGCCTCTTTTAGTAAAGAATCTGTATTAAATGTTAATGCAACTCAGAAGGATAGAAAAAAAACAAAAGTCAAAAAAGTGACAACCTCTGGTACAAATTCAAAATCATTTGATACAAAATCCAACACAACTTCAAATGAGGTAGAAACCAATGCACATGATGAATTATAGATCATTAATGGATATATAAAATGATGCTATCGTGATTGTAATACAATTTCACATTACCCAATTATTTAATTCAAACTAAATACACCAATAAATTTATAAATCTTACATTTTTGAAATAATTTTATAACATATAATAGTTCTCGATCTTTTTATGTTCTACTTAAACACAATTACACACCTTAGCAATATTTAAGAATAATTGATACTTTTTCATTCTTCAGTTAATCTTTGGAATGAAAATGGCTCGTACGCATAACCTTCACCCTCAAAAAATTTTGACATTGCTTCAACCCAATGCAAACGAAGGGAATGTAACATAGCGGAAGTACCTTCCATCATAACTAAAATACAAACTGTCAATACGAACCACATACCAAATAAAACAACGACCTTAAATACTGAAAAAAATGAGCCAGAATTGGAAGATGAAAATGCATTGGCTATCGTCATATCCCACAAAACACTTGATAATTGTGCATGGGCTAATGATAAGGCCCATAATCTTAAATAAGAAGCAGTGTGAGAAATACAATTTAAACAAAATTCAATTGTATGAATAACTTGATGGATCATGACATCACCAAAGTCAAATTCTGAATGACTCTCTTCATTAGGATCCATGATAACTACTTCATCTTCGTCTACTGTAGATTGCGTTTCCATTAAGGATTCAGCATATCTTTGATCTTGAATATTTTGATAACCTTGACCAGCGGCCAATTCATGTTGTTTTTTTAACATTAGCGGTTTATATAATAGCAACCAAGGAACACAAATCAATGCTGCTATCAATAAAACAGTTTGAATAAATGCCTGTCCTGTATACAAATGTTCGTCGACTTTTCCTGGTGCTAAAAACATATTGATTAACATATTCAATAAACCTGGGGCTGGTTTGCCATCTTTTATCCAATCTTTTGACCATTTATAAATGATAGTTACTGATAGATAACCAAAAATAGATTGCATAAAAATTAAACCAGGAATGAAATTCCCAATGATATCAACCCTTGAGTTTTTGTATTTGTAATTGACATAAGAAAACATATAAGAGTATGTCATGTGTATGAAACCCATTAAAATTGATAATTTCATTTTATAAGAATTTGTGAATAAAAGAGCATTATCAGCACCATGCCAGTTGTAATCAATACCAAATTTGTAAACACCTACTTTTGAAGCTTCAATTAAATCACCTTTTTTGAAATTAGATGGCCATTCCCAACCAGACTTAAATAAAGTTAAAGGCTTAGAAAAAATATCGTTGTACATTAAACCAGTATAGATAGAGAATGCACCCATTAAACATATGACATATCTACCTGTATAAGCCATATCAAAAATTTCATCTCTTTGCATTTTATCAAACTTAGTTTCATTAATAATGAAATATAATGAAATTAAAAATAATATAAAACCGTGACCTAAATCACCAAACATAATTGCAAACATGAAAGGGAAAGTGACTATAGTTGCTAAACCAGGATTAACTTCTTTATAAGACGCGATACCATATGCATCAACAATTGATTGAAACGCACCGGTAAATTTATTAACACGATGATAAGTTGGAGGTGATTTATTTGTTTTTATAATATTTATTACCGGAGTATATTCCGAACCAATGGATTCACTATGTTCTTTTAGTGCATTAGACACTAAATCTGTTTCACTTGAAGGAATCCAACCTTCAGCTAATAATGCATGGGATTCAGATCTAAATAGATTTAGAGCAGCATAGATATATTTCTCTCTTTTAATTAATGCCGACCATATTGGTAACTGGTCATTGATGACTAGTAATTCTGTATGTAGTGATTGTTCGGTAGCCGTTACAATTTGCTGTAACTCTTCTATTTGATTGTTTAGTTCTTGTACTTTCGAATGAGATCTAAAGTCATCCATGGAATATATATTACCATCTAGGGATTCAATTACACGGTTAATTTTTTTTAATAAAGTTTCACCATGAGTAAACACAATGAAACAATCTTTTTCTATATTTACATCTGATTCATTTGAGTCAGTTTTAATATTTGAATCCTCAATTGGGAAGTTTTGAAAGAATAAATTACCTCTAGTTAAACGCCATAAAATTTTATTAAGAACATCTATCTTATTTCTATTAATTGCACCAACGACGAGAAATTGATTGTGGAACCCATTTTGTGCAAAATGAAACTCGTTGGAATCTCCATTTCCTTCTTCCAAATCTTCCAAATTGTCTACGTCAAAATCTTCATCATCATTATTATTACCTCTATTATAATTATTCACATCCAACTCGAATGATAATGCATCACTTAAATTCTCGCTTACATTATCTAAATTTAGTAATCCTTCATCTGCTTCTCTTCTTTCATGAGATAATCTACCTGGCAATCCTTGGTTATACTCTAAGAACCGTCCACATAAGAACACAACATTTCTTTTCTCTATTAGAGTGGTCAAATTAGCCTTCAATCCCAAGAGGGACTCATTCAATTGTCTCAAACGAGATTCGAACCCAACAACGTCATCCGAGATTTCGTTAACTTCACTAATCGAATTGATATTCAAACTACTGATAACTTGTCTCAACGGCTTCTGCGTAATACTCTCACCTTCATGATCAACATGTAGTGTGTAATTCCACATAGCAACCGAATGTTGAGAAGAAATTTCAGTCATATAATTCAACAACCTCTCGACTTCATCAAATTTCCTCAATTGCCCAATATAGTTCCTCTGGAACGTCGACACGTCCGAATTCAAATCTCTGAACATAATATTACCCAAATTCCCCAACAGTGACACCACCTCCCTGGATATCTCCAATGGTATATATAACTGAATGTAAACCATATCTGCCGAACGAAAAATCGCCTCCTCCTGTAGCAAAGAGAACGACATGACACACCGCTGAAACCTAGTACTCTACTTCGAACCCAGCTAAAACCACTCTACTTCAATAAACAACGTCTTCACCTGTCCAATTAATCCATACACACATATATGCATATATATCCATGTACACTTATACACAGCTCTGCAAAACCAAGACGACCCAAATATCCCCAAATCGAAACCGTTCTCCACTACAGGAACCACAACCCCCACAAGTCAACCTCCAGCAACTCAAATACAGCCTCCAGCACAGAGCAACAACATTCTGGGACCCCCAAACCACAACTTACAAGGTGCAATTGGGTAGCTGGTTAGCCAACGTTCTCTAGAAACTTTGACATCTAATTACGTTTTGCAATTTGGAAAATATCATGAAAAGTTTCAGGACGGGTAACATGAAAATTTTTCAAGATAATTTTGCGATGAGATGAGATGAGATTGCAATTGATGGCCATTTGCAGTGTGGGAGTTGGTGGTTGATGGCTGGTGGAGGAGGGTTGGGAGTGGTTTATAAGAGTGGTGTGGGTTGCTTGGGGTGGTGAGTGGTGTGTGTTTGTTGCTTGTTGATGTTTGTTTGTGCTTTGGGGGGTTGGCAGAGCGATAAGGACGTAGTGATGAGCGAGAGAGTTTTGAGCCACGGAAAGGCGTCCAGGAAACGGTCTGTTGATAGAGTTGATGAGAGTGAGGATGGAGATTTGGTGGTTGCTGGGTTGATTGATGCTGAGGTCAGTGATGAGGACGAGTTTGCGTCTGCGCAGGAGAATGAAGAGGGTGGAGAGGATGAAGAGGATGTAGAGGAGGATGAGGACGAGGATGCTGAGTTTAATAAGCTTCTGGCTGAGGAGGAAGGTTTGGACGATGAGGAGTATGGGACTTCTGAGTTTTCGGACGACGACAGTGCTTCGATGGTGGATAGGCTGTCTGGGGTGAAGCTTGAGAACGTTGCCGACATGTCGAAGATCATGTCGAAGTACTCCGACGGTTCTGTGAGAGTGATCAAGCCGGAGATCGATCCTGTTTACGACAGTGATGACAGTGATGTCGAGACTAAAAATACAATTGGTAACATCCCGCTTTCTGCTTATGATGAGATGCCTCACATTGGTTACGACATCAATGGTAAGAGAATCATGAGACCAGCTAAGGGTTCGGCTTTGGATCAATTATTGGATGAAATCGAATTACCAGAAGGTTGGACTGGTCTGTTGGATCAAGACTCTGGTGCCAGTCTGAACCTTTCCCAAGAAGAGTTGGAATTGATATCGAAGATCCAAAGAAATGAAAATACCGACGAAAGTACAAACCCATATGAACCTTTGATTGACTGGTTCACGAGACACGAAGAAGTAATGCCTATCACCGCTATTCCAGAACCAAAGAGAAGATTCGTTCCTTCGAAGCATGAAGCTAAGAGAGTCATGAAGATCGTGAGAGCAATCAGAGAAGGTCGTATTATTCCACCTAAGAAACTGAAAGAAATGAGAGCTGAAGAAGAAAAACAAAATTTCTTCGATCTTTGGGGTGATAGTGAAGAAATGCCAGATCATGTAATGACTTTAAGAGCTCCTAAACTTCCACCACCTACAAATGACGAAAGTTATAACCCACCTGAAGAATACTTATTAACAAAAGAAGAACAAGAGGAATGGGAAAATACTGAATATAGTGAAAAGGAGAAAAAATATTTACCTCAAAAGTATTCTGCGTTGAGAAAAGTGCCTGGTTACAGCGAATCTATTAGAGAAAGATTTGAAAGATCTTTAGATTTGTATCTAGCTCCTCGTGTTCGTAAAAATAAGCTTAATATAGATCCTGATTCTTTGATCCCAGAACTTCCTTCTCCAAAGGATTTGAGACCTTTCCCAATTCGTACTTCAACCGTTTATTCAGGTCATCAAGGTAGAATCCGTACTCTATCCATTGACCCATCAGGTTTATGGTTAGCAACCGGTTCAGATGATGGTACCGTCAGAATTTGGGAAATTCTAACAGGGAGAGAAGTATATAAAGTTACTTTAATTGATGTTGAAGAAAATAGCGATGATCATATTGAATGTTTAGAATGGAACCCTGATAAAGAAACAGGTATCTTGGCTGTTGCTGCTGGCGAAAATATCTATTTAATCGTTCCACCAATTTTCGGTTTTGAAATTGAAAACAATGGTAAAACAAAGATTGAATACGGTTTTGGTTTTGATAATTTTGGTAATGTCAAGAAGGCAGGTCTAAATGTTGGCGAGGATGAAGATGATGATGCAGAAGAAGGTGTTGCAGTTAAAAAAATTGTTGCACAATGGAACAAACCATCAGAAAAGCAACTTGTTAAAGATATCAGTATTGTAATTTCATGTAAGAAAACGGTTAAAAAATTATCATGGCATAGAAAGGGTGACTATTTTGTCACTGTGCAACCAGATTCAGCTAATACATCTGTTTTAATTCATCAAGTTTCAAAGCATCTGACTCAATCACCATTCAGAAAATCAAAAGGTATCATTGTCGATGCTAAATTCCATCCATTCAAACCTCAGTTATTTGTATGTTCTCAAAGATATATTAGAATTTATGATCTATCTCAACAATTATTGGTTAAAAAGTTATTACCTGGTGCTCGTTGGTTATCAAAGATCGACATACATCCAAGAGGTGACAACGTAATTGCATCATCATATGATAAGAGAGTGTTATGGCACGATTTAGATTTAGCCAGCACTCCATACAAGACCTTAAGATTCCATGACAAAGCAGTCAGATCCGTTAATTTCCACAAAAGATTACCACTATTTTCCTCAGCTTCTGATGACGGTACTATACATATTTTCCATGCAACTGTGTATGACGATATGATGAAGAACCCAATGATAGTTCCATTAAAGAAACTAACAGGTCATAAAATCACCAATAGCCTGGGTGTATTGGATACTATATGGCATCCAAGAGAAGCTTGGTTGTTCTCCGCCGGTGCAGACAACAACGCCCGTCTATGGACCACATAGTACCAACCACTTCCAATTCCCCACATCCACATCAACTGTGACATGAAAAGAGTGCATGCACACACATAGTACACATTTTACATACATATACACATCTCTGTATATTTATATATAAGTATCTACGTCCATTGTAAGAAAATATAAAAGAATTTAAATTGCACCACTACTCACCTCACTTCTACAAAATATTAAACCTAATCCTGACACATCCACAACTGTTCATACATCCTATGTGATTCAAATACCCTCGTGCGTCAGTAAATAATGATTTTGCACCGATTTTGCGTCGTCGCACAGGTGTCAATGGACCCGTGTTTCGTGATCTGGAGTTTCTTGAAATAAATTTTAAAGTAAATTCGAGTTCAAACATTAAAGCATATATAAATATATATATATATATATATATATATAATATATACAAGAGATGGATATTGGATTATGAGGGACAGTTTGATGGATTGGGTCAGTTTCAAGGATTTGTGAAGACTTAAGAGCAGTGAGAAGTGTAGTGAACAATGTTTGGATCGACCTCTAACGCGTTTGGTGGGACTAGTAAACCGTTTGGTGTGGCGGCCTCGAATACGGCGGCACCTTTTGGTTCAGCTCCACAAAATAATAATTCTAGTCCTTTTGGCATGAATAACTCAACAAATCAGAATGTTGGTGCGTTTGGGTCCAGTATGGGCAATGCCTTTGGGAATACTGGAGGTTCTGCGTTTGGATCAAACCCATTTAACTCCAATAACGCTGGTGCTGGTAATAATACTAATTCGATATTTGGTATGAATAACAATGCTCCTGCTGGTAACAACATCAATGCCAACAATAATAATAATAATGTGATCGGTAATTCTCCATTTGGTCAAAGAACCAATACGGGTGGTTCTCTATTCGGTAATAATCCAGTTACTGCAGGCTCTGTTAATAGTAGTAGTGGTAATTCAGGTACTGGAATTAAACCTTTCACTGAGTTTCAAGAAAAGGATAATACTACAGGAAACATGAACCATTTTCAAAGTATTACGTGCATGCCTGAATACAGAAATTTCTCTTTTGAAGAATTAAGGTTTCAAGATTATCAAGCAAACCGTAAATTTAGCAATAGTCCTGGATCAACTGGTTCTCAGTTTTCTAATACAACTTCAAACAATGCATTTGGTTCAGTTATGAATAATAATCAAACAAACAATACCACAGGTTTATTTGGCCAAACTGGATCTGCTCAAAATTCTCTTTTCGGTTCTGCTAACTCTAATAATACATTTGGAACTAATTTTGGAACTAATACTAGCTCGCAATTTGGTGCAAATAAACCGGCTAGTGGAGGTTTGTTTGGACAAAATAATATGAACAATCAAACTTCAGGTGGATTATTTGGCCAAGCTAATAATAACCAACAGTCTGGAGGGTTATTTGGTCAAAATAACAATACTCAACAGACAGCAGGTTTATTTGGTCAAAATAATAATCAACAACAGCAACAGTCTGGAGGATTGTTTGGTCAAAATAACAACCAACAACAACCTCAACAGCAAGGTGGCCTATTTGGAGGTGCTCAGCCTTCTTCAGCAGGCGGTTTATTTGGACAAAGTAACAACATATTTGGTCAAAATAATACTAGTAATGCTCAACAATCTGGTGGTCTATTTGGCCAGAACAATAATACTACCCAGCAATCTGGTGGATTATTTGGTCAAAATAACAACCAACAACAATCAGCTGGTGGTCTGTTTGGTTCTAAACCAGCTACTTCAACTGGAGGTTTATTTGGACAATCTAATACTGCATTTGGCCAAAATAATACTCAGCAATCCGGAGGATTGTTTGGCCAAAGTAACACAAACCAACAATCTGGGGGATTATTTGGTCAAAACAACAATACAACTCAACAAACAGGAGGTTTATTTGGTCAAAATAACAATACCCAACAGGCAGGAGGTTTATTTGGTCAAAATAACAATACTCAACAACAGCAACAGTCTGGAGGATTGTTTGGTCAAAACAATAATCAGCAACAAACAGGAGGTTTGTTCGGTGCAAAACCAAATACCAATTCTGGTGGACTTTTCGGTGCTAAACCAGCAGCACCAACTGGAGGCTTATTTGGTCAAGCTAATAATACTCAACAACCAGCAACTGGGTTATTTGGACAAAATAATAATCAACAACAAGCAGGTGGTCTGTTTGGATCAAAACCTGCAGCACCAGTAGGTAGTTTATTTGGCAATAAACCTGCCACCAACTCAGCTGGCTCTTATTTTGGTGCTAATAATAATGCAGCCAGTACCACTAATAATGCAGGAACTGGTTTGTTTGGCAATATGGCGACGAATAATACAAATACTACGACAGGTGGTGGGTTATTTGGCAACAAAGTGCAAACTCCAGCACCTTCCGCAGGAGGTTTATTTGGACAAACAAATAATACAACTGGAAATGCATCAACTGGTTTATTCGGTAGTAGCACGACTAATACTGGTGGAATATCAAATGGTGGTTTATTTGGAAACAATTCTAAGCCTACTCTTGGAAATACTTTGGGTACTAATAACCAACAACTTTCACAACAGCAACAACTCCAAAGCATACAACAAGGTATATCCAATCAAAATCCATTTGGTACACAGGAATTATTTAGAAGAATCACAATGCCATCTTCTATTACTGAACCTGAACAAGCCGTAGCCACTATTGTAAAAGCTGCAAAGAATGATACTATTATTAGAACAAAGAAGTCAGTGCAAGCTCAGCCATTATTTCATAGACATTCATCAGTTGAACAACCTGCTGGGTTATCAAGAATACATGGACCTGTTACATCACAAACCAAGAGTAATAATCGTGCATTGGTTTCAACTAATAGTTCTGTAACTAATGAATTGGATGCAGCAATTAATGGTGCAGGTACATTAACACTTGGTGGCAATAATGTTTCATTCAGAACATTAGTCATTAATAAAAGGAAAAGACAAAATAAGAAGGATAGTAGTTCTGATCTTGAAATTATTTCACTTGGAAAGCCAAGTTCAGATACTGATAAGGAATCAGATTCTAGTTCCGAGTCAATATTTGACAATATTCAAGATACACCAACCGTTAAAGACATTGTTAGATCATCTGATGGAAAGCTTGATAATACTTCTCCTTCGTCATCAGAATCTCCAATTTTGTTCCAAAATAATCAAGTTAAAAATGATGACGATATGAATCTTAATGATATCTCATATGTTGATGATAATTATTTTATTTCTCCATCACTTGAGACACTTTCAGGATACTCATTATTGAAGCTTCGTAAAGTTACAAATTTAGTAATTGGTCATAAAAGTTATGGTAAAGTTAAATTTTTAGAACCTGTTGACTTATCAGCTATCCCATTGGGATTATTGTGTGGCGGTATTGTTAAATTTGCTCCAAAGGCATGCAGTGTTGAAGTCGAAGATGATCCAACCGGTAAGCTGGTGAAAGGTCTAAACGTTCGCGCAAAGATCACTTTATACAATTGTTTCCCATTAGATAAGACTACTAGAGCGCCAATAACTGATGGTAACCACGAAATGGTTAAGAAACAAATTCATAAATTCAAAAAAATACCAGGATCAAAATTCGAAAGTTATCAACCTGAAACAGGTACTCTTGTGTTTTGCGTTAATGAGGTATGTGCATAGTTTATTATCAGTGATTGGTAGTTTATAATTGTAATACAATATTCAAGTTCTGTTAAATATTTATTTGAATCTGTTAGTGGCTGACCATCACAAACCTTCAGTTTCAAAAATTTTGTTTCGCATTTCAAATATGCGCAAAAAATAAATTGCCATCTCCTAGAATCGAACCAGGGTTTCATCGGCCACAACGATGTGTACTAACCACTATACTAAGATGGCACGTTTTCTTATATATTTTAATTTGTACACTGGTATAATTTGTTTTTCTGTTTAAATTCTATATATCTTTTGAAATATATAATTAATTCGATTACGATGCATATCGATTCAAAATCGCTTGTATACCGGGTATATTGGATAGTGTCTGTCCAAAACAATCAAGCTTGACGAGGTATCCTTGGAGCACTCTTTTGTGTGTTTCCAATGACATGCCATTTATTAAGCAAACCCTTTTAAACATAACGGTTTCATTTATTCTGGTGTACAAATGATGGATATGAACATATACATTTATATACACAATAATAAAAACTAGTTATCAAACTATTTATATAATACAAAGAATTGAAATAATTAATAATGGTTCTGCTGGTTTTCCTGGAAGTACTGTTGGTAGACAGCGCTCTGTTCCTGGTTAAGATACTGGCCCTGATGTGGGGCCTGCTGTTGCAATTGTTGTCGTTGTTGTGTGAGCTGCTGTGCTTGGTATTGTTCCTGAGGCATTGGCAACCTGCCGGGATGCTGAGCATGTATTTCGTTCTTATGCTGCTCAGGCATCTGCGGCTGCTGCTGCTGGGCCTGTGATTGTGCCTGTACTTGGTGTGCCTGCTGCTGCAACGCACCATCATTGCCACCGCGCTCAGGCTCGTTCTCAAGCTCTTCCTCTTCGTCAGGAGCATTCAAACACGCCTGGATCAGGTTCCTACCTTCTTGCTGGGTGACAATGGGCTCGAACTTCGGCGTACTGAAAGTATACACAAGCCCAGTCTCAGACACAACAAGCAGCAGCACCTGCGTACCCGTCAACACAGACAACTCAAACGCTTTCTTCATGATCCCATGCTTACGCTTGGAAAACGTCACATGACGTCTAGTCTTATTCTCAATAAACTTGATCTCAATCTTACGCCTCTCCTTACCAACACCTTTCTTACCAACCTCCTCATCCTTCTCCACAGGCGAGCCTCCCTCATCCACAGCAGGATCAGCCACAATATTATCCTCCAGTTTACTCTCTTCTATCTGTCCCTCCATATTATATTCTCTACTATTGTCACTCTACTATTCACTTTAGTCGGTATCCTCAAGGCCTTAAACAGTTTCACCAATTTCTCCACACCGCCTTGGCCGTTCTTACCCAATTCCCACAGGAAAAAAAACCACAAACAACAAAATCAGCAACCACACAACCACACAACCCAATCAACAACCCATCTTAACCCTCCAACAACAAACAATTACCAACTGCAACCCTCCAAACATAACATTATCCATTAGTTAACATTACTGCATTACATTTCACATTTCTTCAAACGCCAAATTTCGAAAATGGGCAAACGGTCGCTCCGCACGGCCGCCGGGTAAGCGGCCGGTTTAGAGGTTACGCAAGGGTACCGATGCCCTGTTGCCCAGGACCCTGGAGGTCGGTGGGCATACGGTGGGTATATAAGGCGGGGTGGGTGGGGTGGGTAGCTGGGGTGCTGTCTTGGTGATGGTGAGGGGGGCAAACGATTTCCAACATGCGGTTGCGTTCAATTTTCTCACGAGAAGTCATTCAGCAGACTTTCAAACGTCCTAGTAGGATCACTTTGGTGTATCTATTGACTGGTGCAACGGGCCTTTCGGTGGCTCTGGCTGCTTATCTTACTAAAAACAACGAAATAAAGTATATATATCACTATGATCGAAACGTTTCGAAGCATTAGAAGTGTCGTAGTGTCCAAGTGTCCAAGTGTCAGCGTCGCTGACACTTGGACACTTGGACATTTGTACACTTGGACACATGTGCCCCTGTCTAAGCTTTATTGATGTGTTCATCATAGTGCTTCTCAAAGTTTTTAACCTGTTTAGTTAACCCTTCTAATTCCATATTTGTTCTATTCAACTCTGCCAACAGCTTCCCGTACTCTGTGGTCTGCGCCTTCACTGGCGCAGCCCCATACTTGACCAGCCTCCTCACAATGGACATCAACGAGTAAATACACACACCAAAGTACAAGATGAACCCAGATATGTAGACATTCCGCTGGTTATACGCCCGGGACGCCAACACTTGCACAGGAGTGATCTCCGCATTCCGAGCATACTCATGCGTCCCACTCACATGGAAACTCGACCGCTTGAACGAGTCCACAAACAACAACCCAACAAGCGCACCAACCATACCAGCAACAGTCTGAAACGTACCGTTCATCAACAACTTCTCATACCACAAATACAACCCCTTGCGAACCCTCAACCCCAACGGCAAGGAAATCACAAACAGGAAACACATCTCCACAGCCAACAGGCCAAACAGCAAACTAAAATAAACACCCATCCTCAAATCAACAGTGCTCGTTACCACCCCCTTCCACACCTTCAAACAACAAGACTAACCGCTGCAACCCACATCCCACTCCTTATATATCCATCAAAGTGAATTGCACTGAAATATGTTTTAGTAGTGGCGGGCGTTACAAACAAATTCTTGACCATTACATTGCACAAGAGGTTATTGATGAACGGTTATAAAAGAGTTGGTGGGTGGTTGGTGTGGTTGGATGAGAGTGGCTGGGTGGTTGTGTTGTGGTTTTGTGTTCGAGTTGTGGTTGTTGTGTTGTTTTTGGTGAGAGAGGCAGACAAGCAGTGGGCCAGAGCAGAGCGATGTCGTATTACAATCGGTACAAGAATAAGAAGCGGTTCAACAACGGTGCCAATGGTGGTAGTGCTGGTGGTAATGGTGGCAAAGGTGAGGGTGAGGGTGGCATGCAGGCTGGGTTGGGTGTTCCTGATGCTATTTTTGATATTGGTAAGAATAAGCGGGTGACTGTGAGACAGTTCCGTAATATCAATTTGATTGATATCAGAGAGTACTATATGGACAATTCTAGCAATGAGATGAGGCCTGGGAAGAAAGGTATTTCGTTGACGGAGGATCTGTATGATGAGTTTTTGAAGCATCGTTTGAATATCGATGAGGCTTTGAGACGGTTGGGTTCGAAGAGGCCTCGTACCAAGACGATTGTGCTGTCTTCCGATGATGAGGACGATTATGGGATGGATCTGAAGAAGGAGAAAGACGGTTCGACAGAGAAGGACGGTGCTGAGGAGTGTGCAGGTGCTAAGAGCGACAAGGACAGTGGGAATTCCAAAGATTCTCACGATAAGAGCAGATCCAAAGAGAACGATGAGCCAAAGGAGAAAAAACGTAAAAAAGGTGACAAGAAAAACCCTGCTGAACCTTCTCTGCTGATCACCGAAGAGAAGAAGCATCTTGAAGAACGTGAAGCTAACGCCGTCTTGGTTGTTCCAAGCTTGGCAACTGCCCCAGTGAAGCAAGAACCGGTCATCATAGAACCGGTCACCGAAGAACCTGTCGTCGAAGAACAACCTGCAGTGGTTCTTGACGAACCTGTTACGTCTGCAAAGAAGGAAGAAGAGACGGATATGGGAGTCGAAATCAATCCAACTAACACAAACGATACCAGTGATGAAGAGTTTGTCAAGCATCTTGACGATGAAATGAGCAAAGCTGCAGATGAAGTCAGCGAAGAAGAATAATTTCCTCCATTCATAACAGAAAACTCGTAAGCTAGTGGAACCAACCATCAACATGCAAATGCATCTACTGTTCAAGTACCCACAATCACCCACCTCCCTTCCACCAAGCATCATATCACCATAAAATTTTCAGTATTTAACTTTATCTATGTACACACACGCACATATATATACATATATATCTTCGGAGACAACCATTTATATAAAGTGTACTACAAAACAATGGACATAATCCTTAATATCAACGTATCCACTACTCAACACCTCTAATTGATCTAAAGACAAGTTTTGTCTCTGTTTGATGTCATTGGATGCTCATTATATGCCATTATTTTAACTTTGCGATAACAGAAATCGAACTTCTTGAATTTAAGAAAGGCTAATATATAAATATATAACTAGAAGTGTTTGATTAGAGTTTTGTACCGTTGAAAGAGTTGTACACTGTGGCTCATAACGATTCTGTTGGGTTATAAAGTCTACTAGTGTGTTTTTTGTTTCTTTATAACTGTGGTTTGTGCAATAGTCGGTTCTTTTTGGGGCTTATCAGTTCTTATATTGGAATCCATGTATAGCGGTTTGGACTTTATGGTACCATACAGATATATATATACTTCCTAAGTGATCAACGTGACACAGTGATCAAGAATAGTATACGGTGTTATTTTTAGTATGGCGAGCAGTAGTAGTAAGTTCTCTAATGGTGGAGATAGTGACGGAGGTGAGGAATTAAGTAGTGGAGGAAGGTCTAATAACATCTCACCTTTGAAAGCTCTCTCCACAACAGAAATAAATGATAGGAAGCAGTACAATCGTGATCGGATGAATTCGACTGTTTCCCCCTCGAATGATTTTGATCATACGGATTCGTTGGGGATTTTACATGAGATTATTGAACCTTCGCATTCGAACAATCACAATAGTCATACTCCTGATGATGATTTTGATGGTAATGTGAAAGCATTTTCACCTAGTGACAAAGATGATTTGCTATTAGATCATAGGCCAACTTTACAGGCTATTAAATTGGGTAAGAAATCAACTAATGTAGAACAAGCAGGAAATAAGTTTAGGTCAAGGAAGAATTCATCAGCTAATTTGAAGAGTAAAGAAATTCATGGTGATCAATCAAATACAAGTGCACATTCATCGAAACACCCTGGGCATTTTGATTTCTCTGATATGAGCAAGTTTAATGATGATAATTTTGGGAATGTCAAGAAATTGAAAACCAATTATGAGATAGAAAGAAGAAAAACAATAGCTAATGGTGATGTGGTTATAGATGTGGATGCTTTAATGAGAAATGTTAAGGCAGATAAGTTAAATAAGAAACATAAAGGTGAGTCAGCTTTGAGCAATAGCAGTACTAGTTCTTCTGATAATAGAACTCTGAATTCAAGACCATCTTCAAGAAGATCGTCTTATTCATCATCTCTAGATGATGTTTGTCTTGTTTTGGATGCGGAGAGTGAATTGGGTAAAAAGAATTGGCCTGATGTTGAAATTCTAGAAGAATTTTCTAGAGAAGAAACTGAAAGATTAAGGAGACAAGCAATCGAAGATGCAGAAGAATTTCATTTCAACTACGATGAAGAAGAAGAAGATGAAGAAGATGAAGAAGGATACGGTAATTCGAATTCAAATGGAATTTTCTTTTCTAAACCCATTGTCACTAGTATTGATGTGCCTGAGTTAGGAAACAGAAAAGTCAATGAAGCAGATACCATGAAAAATGGTGGTTTAAGGCCAAAAAAAATAGCTCCTTGGCATTTAAAACGTGCTGCTATGATCAATAATAATTATCTGAATAAAAAACTTAATAATCCAAATCAATCAAGAAATTCTTTTGCCTTAAATAATATTACTTCAAATGTTTATCCAAAGGTTGATGAAACTGACGATACAGTTCCAATTTTGTCTACAGACACTAGAGATTCACTTTTGGGTGAACATAACATACAATATCCTCCACATATTATATCTAATAATTTAGAACATTTCAGATTCACATATTTCCGTGTTGACTTAGAATCAACTGTTCATTCTCCAACAATCTCAGGATTACTTCAAGCTGGACAAAAATTCGAAGATCTATTTGTTAATTCAGTATATGCAAACCGTCATGAAGATAGTATACCAGATAAATGTTTTAATGGTAACACGAACACATCCATCCATACTGGATCCACTAAAATAAGTGGAGCAAATACATCAAATAATAATAAGTCCAACACTAGCCAGCCTGTTTCTCAGATTTACAAAACTACTTCAAGAATCTCAAGTACCATAACCGAAGAACTACCAGATGACGAAGATGACGTTGCTCCTTTTTGGTTGGACGTTTTAAATCCTACAGAGGAAGAAATGAAAGTTTTAAGTAAAGCGTTTGGTATACATCCACTGACTACAGAAGATATTTTCTTAGGAGAAGCACGTGAAAAGGTCGAACTATTTAAGGATTATTATTTGGTTTGTTTCAGAAGTTTTGATATTGTAGCTGAAAAATTCACACGTAAGAAGAAAGAAAAGCAATTTCAAGAATTGAATACTGACAATCTTTCTGAGCTTGATGAAACATATAAAACTTCAAATAAAGATAAAACAGGTAGAATTGAAAAATGGATCCCATCCTTTTTATATCGCCGTAGGAGATCATCTACTTTTAAAACAGTTTCATCGAGTTCTACAAACTCTAGTTATGCTCGTTCAAGAAAAGAAAGAGAAGAAGAAGAGAAGAAGAAATATAAAAGAAAATCTGGGGACCGTTCAAAGCCTAGACATGGAGAATTGGAACCTTTAAATGTGTATATAATTGTTTTTAAAACAGGTGTTTTGACTTTCCATTTTGCACCAACTCCTCATCCAATTAATGTTCGTAGAAGAGCTAGAATTTTACAAGATTATCTTAAAGTTACTTCAGATTGGATTGCTTATGCATTAATTGACGATATTACAGATGCGTTTGGTCCAATGATTGAGTTTATTGAGGATGAAGTCTATGCTATTGAAGATGCGATATTAAAGATGAATAGAACAGATGATTCTAGTGACGATAGTTCCAGTGATGATGATTCAAGCAGTAGTGATAGCAGTGGCTCAGAAAATGAAGCTTTGTTAAGTAATATGAGATCAAGGCGTGGGGGTGACTATGATTCTATTTTATTTAATAAAAGAGAGCGTAAATTCATTAGAAGAAAAAGTACATTTAGTAGATACAGTTCACAAACCAGCAGTTCTAGTAGCAGTAGCTCAAGATCTTCTAGAACCACATCTACAGGAGTATCATCCTTGAATGCGAACATCATTGGCTGGAAGAGAAAAGGTGATATGTTGAGGCGTATTGGTGAGTGTAGAAAGCGTGTTATGAGTATTACTCGATTACTAGGTTCAAAAGCTGATGTTATCAAAAGTTTCTCCAAGAGATGTAATGAACATTGGGATGTAGCACCCCGTTCTGAGATAGGAATGTATTTAGGAGATATCCAAGATCATATCATTACTATGGTCTCGTCCTTAACACATTACGAAAAACTATTAAGCAGATCCCATTCCAATTACCTAGCACAAATTAACATAGACATGACAAAAGTAAATAACGACATGAACGATGTCCTTGGCAAAATTACCATATTAGGTACAGTGGTCCTACCAATGAACGTCATCACAGGTCTATGGGGTATGAACGTTCTCGTGCCAGGACAAGAAAATCCATCACTAGTCTGGTTCATGTCAATTCTAACTTTTCTAATAGTCCTAGCATATTGCGCATACATTTATACCAAGAAGAAATTCGGTTTCTAGTATTAAACTACATCTACATAAATAAAACATTCCTATCTAATATCAAAATACATACAATAAACCACAATTACAACGTGTACCAATACACTACCCATGTGTATACCATGTGCGTACAATGTATATATCATATGCACATAATAAAATCGTTTATGGCTCTTAAACGACGACACATTTTATACCTTAAAGAGCATTTTTCATGTCTTAGTAATACTAATGAACTTTCCACATAATGGATTAGTGATTGTGGATAGAAGTAATCTTTACAAATGAACCATTGTATGTACAAATGAAGGTGAATGTGTCATATAATTCGATAAGAGAACACTTTAGTGGCCTGTACAGGTGGTTACTTGTTTTTTTTTGGGTCAAGAGAGCAGACAAGACAAGAGAGTGAGACAGCGATGAGTGATACTTTTGATGCTACATATGCTATATCTATGCATTGTGAGAAGTGTGCTAATGATATTAAAAAGTCATTAGACACTATTCCTGGTGAAAAGGATGTTGAATTTAATATTGAGAAGAATATTATGAAGGTGACGAGTACCATTCCGCCTAGTACGATCATCGATACGGTTTCTCGTGACTGCAAGAAAGACATCATCATAAGAGGTGCTGGTGCTAGCAATAGTTCTGCCGTGTGTATATTAGAGAGCGGTGACTTGACTGGTACGGTAAAAGGTCTAGTTAGAATGGTGGAGATTAATGACGGTAAGAAAACGTTGTTTGATGTGACCTGTTCTGGCGTGGAGTCGGCAGGTAGACACACGATAAAGGTGCATGAGAACGGTGATATCAGTAGAGGTGTTGCCAGTTGCGGTAACACTCTGTATGACTTGAAAGAGACCGTCGATATTGTCTCGGGGGAAGGTAAGCGTTTCTTCAGCGTCAACGACTTGCCAGTATGGAAATTGATTGGCCGTAGTATCAGTGTTGGTTCCGAGGCAGACCCATCCAATTCTGCCGTTGGTGTCATCGCTCGTAGTGCAGGAATATGGGAAAATGACAAGCAAGTGTGCGCCTGCAGCGGGAAAACCATCTGGGAAGAACGTAAAGATGCACTAGAGCACAATATCAAGCATTGAGCCCACATACATTCTCAGCTTGACTTGGCAATGGCCTCAGAACTTCGTTCTGAGGCCATTCACAAGTGCACAGCACAAAAAGTTTACAATTACATAAAAGAACCGCCTGGCTACCCAGGCAAAGGATCAATTCTAGCAGTGTACATAGTGTATATTATGCCATAATGCCAATACGTTAATTGAAGCAACTGCACTGGCAGGTGCAAACATTCTTGTATGCCCTTTATACCTTTCAGGCAAAGGAACCATCCGGTTACCCGGGCAACTGATTACCCGCCTTCTGCCGTGTAGTATGATCTTGTGGGGTGATTACTTGAGCCGCCAAAGATTATTTGAGGTGTTTGCATACTGAGTCAGTAAATTATACCTTTATATATATATATATATATATGTAGGTTTGTCATTTGTCATTGGCACTGGGTTCTTCTGGTTCTTATGAGGAGGGTGAAGGCGCTGACAGACAAGATTGGTGTTCCAGTTGAGATAACGGTGCGCTTTTTTGGCTATAATATTGACGAGACCAAAAAAAGGTACACTGGCACATGCACTAGTTTTGACGTTTTAGTGGGAGTATACGAAGTCACTGTGCTTGTATTTTGGGAGTATACGCTCAATAGATATAAAAAAATAATATATAGATAGACCACAATAATTCCTTTCGCTATGTTTGCTACTGATTACGATGCAGTTGTCTCAAATATTGACACGCCGTTCTCTTTAAATTTGCAAAACAGCCATAATTCGGTTGGTGGTGCTGCTAAGAGCAGCACCAATGATTCCTCACCAGATACAATCGATCCGAGTCTCAAGCCGGCGTCGACGACAGCCACTAGCGCGAATGCTAGTTTCAGTAACATTAGTCATAAGTTTGAGCAAGATAGTGGATACGACTTGAACAATGATGTATTATTGAACAATCTGCTTGATTTGGATGGGTATTCTGGTTCTCAATTGTCTTCGGACACAGCTACCAGGAGGTTGAGTGAGGTAGTGACCAGTAGAAATAAGTTAGATTTTAAGAGAAGTTCATTTGATATGGGGAATATGACTGCTGTGTCACAATTGATGAGCGAATTCAATCTCAATTTTAATTCTTCGTTTTCTCCAAGTTCAAAGACAAGAGCTGGTTCATTTACCAGTGCAGACTATAACAATAATAATTTTCACATTCGGAAATCACACTCCAAAAGAAATAATTCTGTTTCTACCTATCTTGACTCAAATAATGCAAATTATTTAAACAAAGTGAATCATTTGTTGCATTTTGAAAATGCTATTCTTTCCGATGAAGAAGATGATGATATGCTGATAAGATCTCCAAAGTCATCTTCGATGTCGTACTATCCACCAACTACCAATGCATCAGTACAACCGAAATTTATAAATCCGTCGCAGATGTTATCAGATAAGGCTTCAAAAGCTGCAATTGTAGCTACGTCAGGTATGGATACTTTACCGCAAACAGAAAAAGACAACGAACTAAAGTCATCTAATGCTAGCAATGACAGTAATTACCATTACAGTAATAACTATAATGAAAATAATAATGAGGCAAGTAAGCTAGAGTCCACTCTTGATGACCTCAGTCTACAGTTCGATAATTTCTCAAACATATCTCAATTAACGAATCTGATGACAGTGAAAAATGATCCAAATATGTATTTGAATCAAAATATTGCCACACCTTCCCCTGATGAAAGTGTTCTAACACAAATACAGCTCCAACAGCAGCAGCAGCAGCAGCAGCAGAAGCAGCAGCAACTACAGCAAGTGAGAAGGCACAGAAATAGATCTCCAAGTGTATCAACTAGCATACCTGTATCTAGGAGGAGAAAATCCTCGACAGCTAATTCATCTTCGACAAGTTCCAATAACGATCCACTATTGAAAGCATTCAAATGTGAAAATTGTGAAAAAGCATTTAGAAGAAGTGAACACTTGAAAAGACATATCAGATCAGTTCATTCGACTGAAAGACCCTTTCCATGCAATTACTGTGAGAAAAAGTTTAGCAGAAGTGATAATTTATCTCAGCATCTGAAAACTCACAAAAAGCATGGTGATTTTTAAAAATAACAAGTAACAATAAGGTATCAGGTATATCCATTGTAATCCAAATTCAAATCTATTCCCATTTTTATTCCCCTCTTTTTTTCATATATCCTTTCAACCCATCGGTTTAGCGTGTCAATTATAGAAGTTTCATATTCGCACTTTTAAATTTTACGGTCCTTTAACCTAATGACTTTTTCAACTCAATTTGAAGATTAATGATATCTTTATCTGTTATCCACTTATCCAACTTAATCCAACTTAATCCAACTTTATTCAACTTATTCTAAGAACCGACGTCCATCAAATGGAGTTAATTACCCACCTCGGTATCAACACCTCAACAATATCAATGGTGATACTGACACCGATAATATATATAGTATAATAGATATTCAATCCTCATTATATATATTAACATTCCATTACTAATTATCTACTCTTGTGTGACACTTCAATTGCTGTCGTCTGTTATCTGTTCGTTGTAATTAAATAATTCGCGTATAAATTATATTTAAGGACATCGCAAATAATATATTTAAATTTGACTATAATTAGGTTACTAAACTATTATTTATTGAATGCTTTATTTTATGGTTGAAGTGTTTGAATTGATTAGAAATGGGGATTGTTGGATTGTACTATTAGAATTAATTGAGTGAGAGTTGGTAGTGATTGGAATTATTTAATGAAGTATCCGACTTTGTTAAACTTGCATGCACCTGAAAATTTTGGTATTTTAAGTGGTAATGTAGTGAAGGAAATCTCACCACAATCGGCAGGCAGTCGGGCATCATTTGGAGATTCTATCTTTTCATCTTCTTCGAATGCACGTCCATCGTATTATTCTATACTTGAAGACAACGATACATATTTAACGTCTCAAATAATATCATTTGCTGCCAATATTGAAAATGCGACAAGAGATGACAATGCAAACTTAGTGCTTAATGATTATACAATTGCGAGTACTCTTGGGAAGGGCCAGTTTGGGAAAGTGTATAAGGCAAGTAGATCTCGGCCTCATCATGAGACAATGCCAAAAGAATGGGTTGCAATAAAAGCTATTGGAAAAAAGCCAATGAATAATCAGCAGTATTCAATAAATCATATATTGAGACAATTGAGCATATGGAAAAATAAGAATTTAGTAGCGAAAGATCACAATTTGACACATGAACAAGTTGTAATGTTGATAAATTTACACAAAATCAAATACGAATTATTTGTACTGTCAAAATTATATAACTCAGAGAATGTTATTAAGTTAGTTCAATTTCTAGATTCTCCATATTCCAACAAAATTTGGATTATTAATCAATATTGTGATTTAGGTGAACTTCAATGGAAGAGGAATACTCCGGATGAGATAATCCCACAATGGAAAGATTTCTTATCGAAGTCTAAAAATTTTAATGAAAATGATGACTTGTTGTTATCATTTGCAGAAAAGTTTACAATTGACATGACTAAGGGTCTGATGTATTTAAAGGATAATGGGTGCATTCATAGGGATTTAAAGCCAGCTAATATATTACTTGATTCAAAAGATATGAAATTTAAAATATCTGATTTTGGTTGTAGTGTGATACATCCAACATTCATGTTCATTAAGGATAATAAAGAAAATGATTTATTGGATAGTTTTGAAAGAGAGTTGAAAAAAATTGTGGGAACTCCTGCTTTCATTGCACCTGAACTATGTTCAAATTATTGTGACAGTAGTCCAACAGATGACTTGTCTGACACTACAAGCAAGAATCATCATCAATTTGATCCTTTTAGTATTGACATGTGGTCTTTTGGAGTGACATTATATTGCATTCTATATAACGAGCTGCCATTTTTTGGAGACAATGAGTTCGACACATATAAAAAAATTGCTAAAGATACCTTATTTGTATTAAATAATGATAATTGGTTGGAAAATCTTTTAGTCAATAAACTTTTAGTCAAAAATCCGACAGAAAGAATAACAGTAGATGCTCTTTATAATCAATTGGTTGGAAGTAAGCCAAATAAAAATTCGATGCTCAATAAAAGTTCTAATATAAAAATGAAAGAGAGTAACGACTCCAAATTTTCGACAACAAAAAAAGATGTAAGGATGAAGTTCCAAAAAAATAAGGTCAGAGGATTATTTCAAAATATTTTAAAATTTAATCCAACAAAAAGTAGTATTCCATACAAGAAAAAACTTGAATATGAAAATGTTATTCCAGAAATCTCATTTATATTACCAACTCCACCACAAGTAGAATTTAATTATTTGTCAGAACAAAGTCATGGTGAAAATTTTTCTTCTGAAAAACCTGATGCAAGTGCCAAAAATGTTGCAATTGGAACTTCGTTAGAAATTCAATTAGATGCAATATCAATAAGCTCATCCGACACTTCATCATTCGGATCTACACTTGAGCCACAAGCTTTAATAAGTGATTCTCAAGACGTAATAAACAATATGGCTGCCGGTATGGTGCAAGAATATCGACTTCTTCCTTCTGAAAAGAGTACACCTGAAAAATCTTTATATAAGCTTTCATCATCATCTATGATAGAGTTAACTCCAACCAAAAAACTTGTAGAAGAAGGTGCAGATTATTCACCTGGTATGAGGCAAGGTTTAGCTCTTTTTAATCAGTTCTCCAAAAGTGAAGAAGTATTGTCATCTGCTGTAATCCAAGACTCAATGAAAAACGAAACAATACCCAAACCTAAAAAGCAAATACAGACTAATCTTCAAAATAAGAGTAGACTTGCCCATTCAAAAAATATAATGAATTTCAACGATATACTTGGTGCTACCTCTAACAAAACATTAGAGAAAAATCTGAAACCTGATCAAAATAAGATTAACACCATTAAACAAATACAAAATAAGAGAAAGACGGTGGACTCATTCAAAGAATTCGAGAACTATTTCAGATTCATTGATGAATAGTTCCTCGTAATACATTCTCTCAGTTGTTCGACCAATTCTGTAACACTAGATGATACATTTTTAATATCACTTAAACTCAAGATGACTCATAGTCAGCTAAATGTGTAACCATAACTTAATAACTATAATAATCACTATAATCGCAATAGCAATCTGTCCATTATAGCTGGCTCAACAATGTGTATCGTCTGCTAAACTCATGTCTTCTATCAATTTACATCTGACGAATCGCTTTGGCGAAAAATCACGCAATTGTGATCTCATCGCAAGAATGTTAAAATTAATTCTTGGCAGACGAATCGAGAATGAGATGCATTAAATTTAAAATATATATATATATATATAGATATTACTAATTTATAATGACACATTCTGGACAGTTTATATTTGTCGCTAGTACTGTAGTTGGGATAAGGAGCCAGTGTCAGGTATGCGATGGTTTAATGTTGGTACGGAGATAATATATTGGAAAAACTTCAAAACTTGACACATTGATAGTCATGAAAGAAGTCATTAATAAAATTTGGAATCATGGTGTTACCAATTATTTGAAAAGTCAATGGTTTTTCTACTGCTTAGCAATCTTTATCGTGATAGCTAGGTTTGCGCCAAATTTTGCAAGAGATGGTGGGTTAATAAAAGGTGAATATAGTATTGGGTATGGAGCTGTAGCATGGATCTTTTTACAAAGTGGGCTAAGTATAAAAACAAGAACGTTAACTACAAATTTATCTAACTGGAGAGCTCATTTAGTTATATTGTTGATAAGCTTTTTAATTACTTCATCAATAGTCTTTGGTTTTGCTGCTGCTGTCAAGTATTCAAATAATTCAGCAATTGATGATTGGGTTTTGATTGGATTGATACTAACATCAACATGTCCAACCACAGTAGCCTCTAATGTCATAATGACTGCTAATGCTGGTGGGAATGATATTTTATGTGTTTGTGAAGTTTTTATTGGAAATTTGTTAGGTGCTTTTGTCACTCCTGCTTTAGTACAACTATATACCTCTACATCCATTTTCAGATATGGGAATCCTGCAGCTGGTGAAGGTATTGCTGCTCTATATAGAAGAGTTATCAAACAGGTAGGTCTGTCTGTGTTTGTACCTTTATTTGTTGGTCAAGTGATCCAGAATATAATTCCAAAGTATACTAAGATATATTTAGACTTTTTGAAAAAATATCATATAAAAATTGGTTCATATATGCTTTTACTAATCATGTTCAATTCATTCTCAACAGCATTTTATCAACATTCATTTACATCAGTATCGCATGTATGTATAATCTTTGTGTGTTTTTTTAATCTAGGATTATACTTATTATTTACTGGTATTTGCTATTTATTTGCTCGTCCATATTTTATTATTAAAATATTCGAAAAATCATATGATGATAACTCATCTGTACTCTATCGATACTGCTACAAGATATTTAGACCATTTTATTGCTCGAAAGAAGATGCAGTGTGTATTATGTTTTGTGGTGCTGCTAAAACTGCAGCATTGGGTGTTTCTTTGATTACTGCACAATATGCCGATGACAAATCGAATTTGGGGAAACTATTAGTTCCTCTTGTTTTATATCAAAGTGAGCAAGTTATACTTGCAAACTGGTTTGTCCCACTTTTCAAGTATTGGATTGGTAAAGATAAATCATTACCATCTGATACTGAAAGTTCGATTACAAATAAAACGGAAGTTATATCTGTTGGTAAATTATCACTGAATACTCAAAACTAAACATTTTAATTATCCCTTGAATAGGTTTTTTACATTTCCACTAAATAATTATTTAATTATATAATTGGCATTTAGAGTCTGTTATACTCTTTTCATAATAATACATTTGATTTAAAATTATTTAATATGTTATAATCAAAATTTTCTACGATGAGTTCTTTTTATAGTTAAATATACCGATATCATAAATTAATATCCCAATATGAAGCAGGACCATTTTCATTATAATTATCTCTAGTAATAAAGAAATTAACCTTTGAATGTGTAAATACTTGTCTTGCAACGATCATACCACCTAAGAATACAATATTAGCAAATTTATTCTTTTTCCATTCAGGAAAATAATCAGGTGCTTTTGCTAATTTTATAGATGTAGGAACTTGTTGATATTCAATTGTTGGTACAAAATTACTTCCCATAAATTTTGATTTCTTTTTTGAAAGAGTTGCAGCAGAATCTATTGCCGCTTGCTGTCTTTGATCTTGTTCAGATTGAGGTTCTTTTATTAAGTGATCATCCATTAATTTTGTTAGTAAAGCATCTTGGAATCCTGTAAGTAAGGATGTATTTCCAACAACTATTATATTTTCCCACATAGCTTTTTGTTTATTTACATCTTGGATCATGGATATAGTGTAGCCTACTCTTTTTGAAATTGAATTTATTAAGTCTTCACAACCTTGAAATCTCTGTTTACCAACAGAGATCAATTGACCATTTCTATCTACAAATGAGTTTTTATCTAATTCTGAATTTGGAACATTGTTCTCATTTTTATTTTTTTCTCTCTCTTCTAATATTTCACGAGCATCTTTACCACTTGCAATAATTGCAGCAACATCAATTGCACCATCATCTTCTTCATCTTCATTTTGATGTAAATCTTTATAATTTTTCTTAGCTTCATCATTTAATACTTCATATATATTTGATAATTTTAAATCTTCTATTTGATCATCTGAAAGGCTTGGTAAAATTAATTTTAAATGTTTATTAATATCATCACCACCAATTGATATTGTGGATGATATTTGATATAATTGTGAATAGTCAACAATTGGTAATATATCTGTATGATTTTTACCTATATCTATTACAATAGAATTCTGTAATGCAGTCATTGCATGAGTTGCCGCTAAAGAAGCTGGCAACATTAGAAAACTATTTAAATTTAAAACTTCAAAAACGCATTGATTAATCATTTCAATTTGTTCTCTTGACCATGTATAATGAGAAATTAAAAGTAAAGGAACATTTGCTAATTCTCTATCAAAAGAATCGGGATCGCTTCTCTGCTTATCAGCCAAGATCGAGGCATAAACTAATTTCAAAAAATATAAGAAAGCATCGAAATCTATAATCTCACCATCCACAATAGGTCTAACTCCTTCAATGGACGCATCTCCGACTGCATCTCCACTTGACTTGTAGTGCATTTTTCCCTCAAAGTCAGTGACTTTATAAACCACCGTGGGTATCTCCAACGCCGGAACATTGAACACCTCGTCGTGCAACCCAAATTGAACCAACGTAGTCCCAGATCTAGGGTAAATAATGAAAATACTATCCAATCTTGCCATGACCGATTTTCCACCAATTTTCCACTTTTCACCAAAATTCAAAAAATAAAATCCACAGAAACACCTCTATCACCAATCTAGCAGCAGTCAAGCGTCCTGGGATCCACTCTGAACTACCCACAAGCAACAAAAAACTCCCTAAACAAGTACTCTGTTTGGAACTGTTCCTTATATATAAATGTTTTTAAAGTCAAAAAAATATTCAAAAATTTACAAATTATGGCCTTCGTGAAACGTGATGTGGCAGGGACCTCGGCGCGTAAATTTTGAATTGTAAATAAGACTTTATATATAAGGAAAGAGATATAAACAAGGATTTGTTATTGTTCTTTCTGTAATTTTTGTTGGTTTGTGAGTTTCTGGGAGAAGATGGGCAAGAGTGTTACCTGAGAAGCGCTGGGGTACTGTAGTTTGAAATGGAAGGAAACATGGAGACGAATGCGTCGAGTCGGACGTTGAGCAATGTGAACAGGATCATTGAGAATGAGAACGATATCAATGAGAGGGCTTTATCGCTGTTGCAGAGAAATAGGGAGAGGCGAAGACTGTTGCAGAGGCAGACTGATAGACAGGAGTTTGAGAAGATACTGGCCAGAAAGGGTGGTGCCGTAGAGAGTAGGGCTGCGGCTAGTAGAGCCATGGAGAGTAGAGCTGCGGGTGTTAGTCGCAGTGGGAGTGAGGATGAAGAGAGTGACAGGGATTATGAGAGTGATATGGAGGACAGAGACAGTGACCAAAGAGCGTTTTCCAGTGATAGTGAAAGTGATGACGATTTTAACCCGCATGCGAACAGAGATAAGACAATGGAATTGATAAGAAGAGATTTGAAAATGTCTTCCTCTAAAAAAAAGAGTAAGAAAATACGAAACAATGGCATAAATCCGAAGAAAAAATTCACACCAAGTGAGTTAGCGTTGTATGAGATTCGTAAATATCAAAGGTCAACCGATCTACTGATATCTAAAATTCCGTTTGCAAGATTAGTCAAAGAAGTCACAGAACAATTCACCACGGAAGAACAGAACTTCAGATGGCAAAGTATGGCTATCCTGGCATTGCAAGAGGCCAGCGAAGCTTACCTTGTGGGTTTACTCGAACACACTAACCTTTTAGCATTGCATGCGAGACGTATCACAGTAATGCGGAAAGACATGCAATTAGCAAGAAGAATTAGAGGTCAATTTATATAGTTTACAACATTAACGCCAGAGAACATTTCAAACATATGATTTTATGTAATATTTACTGAAACACACAGATACGTATGCAATGGTACCGAATAACGTAACAACCAATCTAAATGCAAAACCACCCTTCCTCCATGGCAAGGGAAACAACATGTCCCATTTGAAGCTTGGCCTTATTTGAGGTCCTGAGAATTTTTCTGCAATATACTACTACACCATGAGCATGGCATGTACCACATTGTTAACACAAACAACAATCTGATTGATTACTATATCAAAAGACCAAAGCAGAATGTAAAACAATACACAAGGGGCATGCACTAACATAAACTCACAAATATGAGAGGGGGTGGTATCATCTCTTAACCATTTAAAGTTTTTTTTTCATTTCCTTAGAAACGGCTGTACAGCGTACCCTCAAAATATGAAATATTGACGTATTTCTGTTCTGAACAACGTCAAAATATTGAGACAACCAAATTTCATGCATAATTAACATATTTTATTGTGAATACGTTGGATTAAAAGTATTTTATTGATTTCCTAATATATATTAAGGTAATTACCGATTAGTTATTTATAGTTTTAACATATTGTTTAGTTTCAAACTTATTTTATAGTCTTCAAAACTGTTAGTTCCGTACTGTCTATCCCTACTACAAGGACAATTACAGCTGATAAAAGAGAGTATTGGAAGATGTCGTTAATATCTGCTATCAGTGATGAGAACAATTTGATGAAGACCATGAGCACTGATGCTGCTACTAGAAGTTTTGGTGCAAAAAGTCAAGAGAGAACTGTGACTGTTAAGACGACTGTCAGTGAAAAGGTTTATCAAAGCTCCGGTGGTCGTCTGAGCAAAGAAGCTCTTTACAAGGCCAAGTTGAAGTATGGTATCTATGAATCGCCACTGCGTAATGTCAGCTCCTTACAGAAAGGCACTAAGGATAAGAACAAGGCGGTTTATGCTGCTGCACAGACAGCAAAAGAGAAGGAGGACAAATTGAAGATTGCTACTTATAAGAGGATAATAGATCCAAATGTGGAGATTGCCGCAAGAATCAGTGCTGCTTCATCTAGTGCTGCTGCTGCTGCTGCTTTGTCCGTTAGTCACTCGAATACTCATTCAGGTTTCGGAGTTGTCGGTATGTCTGGTTCTCAAAATGCAGCTTCAAAGGCGTATTCCTTAAGGAGCAATGCCTCAAATGCTACAGTAACTAGCCCATCTGCAGCTAACAGGAAAAGATCGGGTTCAAAATCCTATTCGATTAGTTCAGCAGCAAGTGCTTTCTCTCAAGAGAGTGCGGTAGCTCAAACATCTCATGAAACATATTGCAACAAAACTTTCCCTGCTATGGACTTATCGAAAGTTTTGAAAGGTGCAGAGCTTAAAGCTGAGCAAAGAATAAAAGAGAGAACTTCTCCTGATCGTAAAAACTATACATATGGTTTGCTAACAAATAAAGAAGACGGTGTCTCCGGTTCTTTAAGAACTACAAATCTTCAATCACATCTTTTACCAATGACTTTGAGTGAAGCTTCTGCTTCAGAGGCACTACATGAACAAGAATTGTTAAAACAAAACGAAAAAAATAGGTTAGCACAGGTTGCTGCTTTGGCTGTTAAAGATTTAGATGCTCAAACTTTAATCAAAGAGGATGCTGCAGCTTTGGAAAAGGAATCAATGAGAAAGGAATATTTATCTCAATTAACATCCCAACAAGTTTTGAGTATGGCACAAGCTAATACTAATAGTAGATTAAATAGTATTGATCAAGATATCGAAAGAATAAATTCCACTAGACTATTTGATAATGAAGCTTTAAATCAAAAGGCGTTGGATATTGTAAGAGATAAATATAGTAAATTACCTCCACCTGAGACCAGAGTTAATTTGGGAGGAGGTTTGTTGTTATCCAATGATGAAATTTCTAACATTGCTAACAATTTAATTTCACCAGTATTAACTGAAATTAATGAAAGGGCTGATTCACAGCGTTTAGCTGATGAGAGAATCAAGAATGGTCTCCAAGACTTTAAAGCTGCTTACATTCAATTGGAATCCTTCCATAGAGCAAAGATGGTTAACAATGACAAAATTAGGACATTTACAAGAGTTAGAATTGAAAATGAAAAAAAATTGGCTGAAGCTACTCAAAAGCAAAAATTTGATAATTTAGTATCAAAAATGGAAGAAGCTCTTTCTAAAAAAACAAATGAAGTTGCTACCAAAAAAGCATCTTTGTATACTTTAAGATCTGAAAATCATAAAGCAATTCGTGATTATGAAGAAAATACAAAAAAAGATCTATTAGCTTGGAATGAGAACAGGAAGATTGATTTAGAAAATGCCAAAAAAGAACAAAAAATTTTGTTGAAACCTTATCAAGATGAAATAAAAAAGGCAGAAAAAGAACATGTTAGCTTGTTAAATGAAAAGAAGACTATTGATGAAAGTATTCAACAATTACATGAATCTATTGAATCTCATAAAATCAAAATTGTTGAACTTGAATCTGATTTGAAAGTAAAAGCAGAAAGACATATTGAAGAAAATAAGAAAGTTCAAGAATTATCTACCGATAAACAAAAATTAAGTCAACATATCGATGAGACTTTAATTGTTAAAGCTAATAAAGTTAAAGAACAGACTAAACTTTCTACTGAACAGGCTACATTAAGACAATTAGAGATTGATGCCGTTGTTAATGAACGTAAAAGTGAATTAAATAAAGTGGAGTTAGAATTGAAAAGGGAAAAATTAAAGTTGATGGAAGCACTAGGCAAAAGTGCAGAAATGAGAGGCGAACCAAAAATTGATGGACAAAAACTTAAGGATTTAATTGGTATTAGCCCATCCACTGAACAACTTGTTGAACAACATGTTCAAAGTTCTCTAAAGAGTGTCCATAACGATGCTGCCGGAGAGCCTTCCGTTTCAGTTCCAGAAATTAAAGTGCCGAAAGATATAAAGACGACCAATGGTGAAATTGCTACTTCACAATCGGAAACTGTCAGTGTTGCAGCACCTTCAGCATCAGCAAAATCAGTTACTGCTGTGAGCGGAGTAATTTCTGATAATGCTAGAGTTGAAGATAGTCTTAAAAATAACCATATAAATAAGCCTATAATTTCTTCACCCCTTGCCTCAAATGAACTAGCATCTCATGTTGAAGTTGATAATGGTATTAATAAAAATAATGTAAATGCTAAACATTCAGGAGCAGCAGATGATGTGAGTTCCACTTTTAGCGGATTTTCTCAAGGTACAATACCAGAAGAACATGATAAACATGAGCAAGAATCGGGTTTATCTGACGATAGGAAACAAGATAGTAGCTATCTTACTGAAGTATTTTAGTTCATATATAATTTTCTATTAAATATATTTTTTCTAAATTTTAAATTTTCTTTATATTTTAAACCTATCTTTTAAATTTATATTGTAAATGTATTATAATTATGAGTCTTTTTTCAGTAAAAACAGACTATTGAATATATGTATGTATGTATAAAAGAGAGTTTAACGTCCTAATGCAAGTTCAGTTTTATGGATTCTGTTTCCAAATCAACATCCTGGAATGGATCTTCCAAGATTGTACGACAATTTGAATTTTCGGAGAAATAAGTTGGTTGATTCTGTGATTGAGAACTATTGCTACTGTTCTTCATAACATTATCATACTTATAGTAGCCGGCAAATGATTCGACTTGATGGAAGTAACGAGAGTATTTGTATCTACCACCGAGATAGAAGTCTACAGACATGATCATGAAGAAGACACCTAACCAAAATGATAAAATCCATTCGAAAATAGCGGATGTAGATTCATCATCGATACCAGCGAACAGTAAAGCCCATAAGATGGCCAAAACTAACCAAACAGTCTTAAGAGCACCAGAAATAGTGAACTTATTCCAGATGTAACCTTCCCATTTCCATAAAGGCATGTTTTTAATGTCTACTTTATGGTCTAAGTTAGCCAATGGATGTAGAACGGCGTAGTGTCTACCCATTAAGAAATATTCAGCGATCAGACAGGAACATGAGATGTACATTAAAATGATGAAGACGACAACTAAGGAAATATGGGCATTGTGATGAGTAGCTGTGGAGAAAATGGAACATAGAAGTAAAGCCAATTCACCCAATAAACCTAAAACAAAAGAAGCAAAGATTAAGTTTCTTTCATCCTTAGTGTAGAATGGTGGCATCAAGAATTTAGAGGAAAGCAATGAGTTGGTGTAGTTCTTTCTAATGGTATCGAACGATCTCTGATCATCGTCGAGCACATCGTCGTATTCATCGGCAAATGGGTCTTCAGGGTCGTCTTGTATAATGCTCTGGTTTCTCCTGTTGTACTCTTTGTTCGATGGGTTGTTTCTGTTTCTCATGAAGGGCCAGTGACCGGATCTCTGGTAGTATTCGCAACCAACAGAGATACAGTACCCCAGACCTTGCAGCCCAGAGCAAATAATGAACATGGGATGCAGAGACATGGCCCCGATGTCCGAGATGTAGACCGTTGTCTGTTCCTTGTTGTGCATGAAGTAGTACACTGGGTGGCCGTCAGCAGCCCAGGTGATCAGAAATGTCACCAGCATCACGTACCATGGTATGAACGACAGGATCGGGACGAGGAAGTAGTAGTTAGCAGGTTTAGGTAGTGCCATTGTGTGCGAGTACAGTGGGTTGAAGCAACGGAGTCGGATAGAATGGTGCGATCTGGTTGCATGCGACACGAGGGTGTCTTATATATTAGTGAACGCGGTTCTCGCATATATATATATAATTCTGCGTAAGCAGAGGTATATATAGGAGTTACCAAAATGTATTTGAAATGATGCGAAACCAGGCAAAACCATGCAGTGGCTACTGCGTAGCCACTGCATGGTTTTGCATTGGTGTATGGTAGTAATGTATAGCTGTATCGATGTGGTAATTGTGTGCTTTGGGCGGTCCATTACTGCAAGGTTTTGTGTGCGAAATTGTGGATATTACCGTATTGGGAAAAAGAAACAACACACAGAGTCCGGCGGTCGCATGCGAAATAAAACAGCGCACCGCAGAAGCGCCCTGGCCTGCACTCTGCCTGCACTCTGCCTAGCCCCGGCCTGCCCGCGGCTAGGCAGAGTGCAGGCCGGAACTAGCAATTCGACCAGCCTCGGCCGGCGCGGGGAAAAGAAATGGCCGGCGCGGTGATAGATTGCAAGGTTGCCCGGAGGTCGCAGTTGCCCGGACGCTGAGGTTACCCGACGGCATGTGTTTCCCACTGCATGTTACCCGGCACCGCGAACTGTGATGCCAACGATCGCAACTCGACAGACTCTTGTATAAGAAAAATGGGAGGCTCTTGGGCCCACTGTCGTGAGATGTGGAGAGCTCGTCAGCGAAGCAGGAGACAGCGATGAGCCAGCCAGGACAGCATGCAGACGGGCAGTACACGCTGCCGGGGATCATGCACTACTTGCAGACGGAGTTCACCAAGAACGAGCGGGACCGGATCTCGTGGGAGCTGGAGCGGTTCGAGATGAAAGCCAGGATCGGGCACCTAGAGGGGGAGAACAGGGACCTGCGCCGGCGGCTGGAGCAGGTGTCAGCGGAGAAGCAGGCAGCTGCGGAGTCGGCGGCTAAAGAGGCGGTTGTGGACTCACGGGAGCTGGCGGGGGCCCGCCAGGCGATCCAGGAGAACGTGAAGGAGATCATCTACTTGCTGAAGAACACCGAGGTGGACGTGGTGAGCGAGAGCGCCAGCAGGGTGAGAGTGGAGGCTGGCGTGCAGCGGCTGGAGAGGGTGCATGCAAACACGAGCACGAGCACGGCGGCTAAAGAGCCGGCGGTGCAGCCGCCGGCAGCGGGAGGAGACGCCGGTCACGTGGCGGCCCGCACGCAGGCTGTGTTTGCATGCGACAGCATCAGTCGAATCGACACGATGAAAGTGACGGCAGACAACTCGATTGTAATCTCCGGGGACAACCACCTGGAGATGTTCAAGCTGGACCCCGTGACGCTAGCGAAGGTTGGGTCCGAAGTGTACGACGGCGCGCACGATAACACGCTAGACGTTTTTGTATCCAAGAACAACATTGTGTCGATCCACGAGGACAGCCTGCTGAGCTGGGCGGTGGGGCACAAGGCGGCGCTGGCTTCTGTCTGCTTCCAGGAGCACTTCGAGCCGGTCAAGCTGGAGTTGTTGAAGGCCGTGGAGTTTAAAAACGACTGGTTGCTGCTCGTCACGAACTACTTGATCCAGTTGTCGCAACTGGCATTGCCCGCCGACGAGGGCGGCCAGATCACCGTTGTGTCTCGGTTTGTTTTTGAAAAACCTGACGACAGTTCTTCGATACTTGGCGCGACTCTGGGGATGACGGAAAAATCTGTGATTGTGTTGTACAACAACCCTGCCAAGCTAGTGATCTATGATTTTCAGGGCACGGTGTTGCAGACCATCGACCTGTCCGGGTCGTTGGACTCGATAGACCAGCCGTTGTACACTTTGTCCGGGCTGTACATCAATAAGGAGACATCGAAACTGTTGATCCAGGTGGGGAAACAACTGTTGTTGTACTCGTTGGACCAGAAACAGATCGTCTTGAACAGAACGTTGGCGAAGGTACCATTGCACATATCTTACAAGTTCGCAAGAGACTTGATCACGATCACCTACAGCGACCATTCCGTAGAGGTGAGAAATGTCGAAAAGTTCGACCATTTGCTGTACAAATACGACTCACTGGATGACCAATTGATCGTCGATCTGATCATCATAAACAACGCGCCCGTCGTGGTCATCAACACCTGGGACAACAAAGTCCTCTTGCACAAACTAGAGGAGTAGCAACTCCTCTTCAAGAGATAGCTTACAATTAATAATATCCTCTATATCCATCCTAGTACATGTCTATATAATTAAAGTGCAGTCTTTACTTGGGCATCGATCACAATACACGACGCATTAGAAATCTTTTATAAAACTGATATTGAAAAAAATATATATAAACATTTATATATACACAGTTAGTTAAATATAATTCATTTTAATGAGATGAGTTTGCCATATGGTTTGGCTATTGTCTTGATTCTTGGCTCTAGGATACAGCATCAATTGCATAAGTGTGGTGTGATATTTAAAGTTAGCAGTTTGTTTCTGTTGAAATTGAGTTTTCCAAACGGAAAGTATATATATACACGAGCGGTAAAGTGATAACTGAGTGAAATATTGTATAATGTATCTGTTATCGAAACTAGATACTAGCATTTTGCAATTCAAATCTGAGTTATTGGGGGAGAATGTCATTTTTTTATCTTTAGATGGAGATAATGCGTCATTCAAATCGATTTCAAATTTAGGTTTAACAGATTATTCTAATACGATAGAACTTCCAAATAAACAATACATTGCATATCATCTATCTGAATCATTCACGGTTTTATCTTTATACGCATTATCGGAGACACATAGCAGAAGAAAGATTCATATCAAACTTCCTCATGCTTTAATGCACGAGCAACATACTTTGATATTTTCTACGAATTCAAATAATTTAGAATTTGAAATGATTTTAAAGTCAGGAAAAATTTTAAGATTAACGTTCCCAATTGACTCGCTATTGAGTATTGATTCAGAATTCTCAACTGATTGGTTCACACTTATGAATCCATATGATTTTAGTGTGAGATTACCACATTTATTTTATAAAGTTTCCGATGAATTTTCTGTGGTATTTTTACAAGATGGTGGTTTATTAGGTTTACAGAGAACAGCTAATAATGATTTAGAACCAATTTTATTTAGTGATGAATCATATTTGAAAAATTTAACAAATCTTTTCACTAGGGGAAGAAATAGATTAACAGATAAAGTTGTAAGTTGTACCGTGTACCATAACAAATTTTTGATTGTATTAACAGAAAATTATAAATTGAAAATTTGGAATTTAGAAAGATACATAATAACTGTCGAATATGATTTGGCAGAACAAGCTCATTTAGACAAAGAAAGTAGTAGTGGATATGATTCTGTTGGTCACTATTTACAATTTTACGATGATATATTGGTTGTGTATCTACCATTTTTTAATGGTATCTTTCAATTAGGTTATCTAAGTATTGACAACACAGATTCTGTATCATTAAACGTTATAAACTCGATTTCTTCTAATTTACCATCATCATCATTATGGTCATTGGTTGATTTTAGATTTGTTACAACATTAGATTTAAATTTACCAAACTCATTTTTCGATTTAATAATTCTTTGGAAAAGTGGATCTGCTAATAAATTACAGATTTTAAATATTGAGAATGAAGAAATGGATAGGTATAATTGGTATGAGAGTACGAACAGAACTTTAGAAGAAATCAAATTTGATAATAATGTTGATAATTGTGATTTAAATAACTCATTAATTGGATTGAAATCTAGATTTTCTGATTGCATATTTGATGAAGCAGAAAACATTTTATTACAAAATAATATATCTATTCCATCACGCGAAATTTTTAATGCAGAATACTTAGCAAATTTAGAGGCTCTCTTAAAGGATGTTAAGGGTAAATGTGATCAAGCATCCTCTATATCTATACTAAATGACGAACTAATTGTTGTTAACTGTCAACAGTTATTCAATCATTCAGTTTATAAAATTAACTCTTCCCTGGAAAGGCTTTATTATAATATGAACTCTTTTAGTTATGATGATGATATTTCAAGGTACTTAATGACAATATACAGTTTTTCTGCCACAATATCACCACAAGTCTTAACGCAATTGTCAAATCAACTATTAGGTTTTGTTACAAATGAACTACCAGAACAGCTATCACCAAGTCAAAAATTAACTGAAATATTTAATAATACTGTGAAATCTCAATTAGAAATATCAAACATTAATATCCTATTCAATGAATTGAAATCATTTGATATTGTTTCTTTGTTGAATTCTTTTATTGATTCTCATTTAAATCGTTTGAACATAAACAATAATGATTTTATCAGCTCTATAACTGAAGACACTTTCAGTAATATCGTTGCTATAAAGTCTTTATACAATCAACTACTTATCCAATATGATTTTGTTACAGGAATTTTACTTACTTTCACATTATTAGAATTTGATTATTCAGTTCTTGAAAACCAGTTAGATAAGCTGATAAAAGTACATTATAAACAATCATTGTATTTATCGTTATTTGAACGGAATAAAAACAAATTTGCTTCTGCAGTTTTCAATCATGTATCTAAATATAAGATGGGTATTAAATTCAACAATTATAATCAATTATTTTCGTTTACTAATTATGCCATCTCCGAATTATACTCCTTTGATACCATTAACAATCCAATATATATGAGATTTGTCAGTGATATTGTAGTTAATGACATCGATTCTTCAGAACTCAATAGAGAACTTTTATTAAAAAATATTTCCTGGAAATATTATATTAGGAAAAATATAAATCATGAGTTACTTGTTGCTATGCTTTTGTTCAAGTCAAATCAAATGGAAAGATCATATGAATTTTTCAAACAACATGACTATGCTGAATTATTAAAAGATAATATTCCTCTAATATTTAAAGATATTGAGAATAACTTATCAAATATTTGGAAACCTTTAATGTCTGTATTCAGTCTATCTTATAGAAACTCAGCATTTTTCTATGAATTATCAATATTATTTGCAAATCATAATCATTTAGAAATTGCTTTAAAATCGATCAAAGAATCTATAGAATTTTCCAGCTCATATGTTAAAGATGAAGAACCAAATGAATTTAAGGTTAAACAATTAACACAATTTTTAGATTTATTGATAAATTTCTGTTTCTATGAAGAAGCACTGGATGTATTGAGACTAGGCCATGATGTATTAAACACTGAAGTAAGAGAAATTTATTTCAAAAAACTTTTATTCAAAAGTAACATTGGCTTTAGATCCTTTTTTTCCAAATTGTTAACTCTATGTCATGAAAACAGTACAACAAAATTATATCTACCGCCTAGTGATGTTGAGATAATCGATGCTTTGTTAACGAAGCAATTGCATATTTCCGATTGGAGCTCTTATAAAAAACTTTATAGTTTTAGAATAATAACTAAGCAAGAACGAAAAGCAGCTGAATTAGTATACAATTACACAGTTGAAGCTGCTGATGACTACAAAATGAAGCAAAAATGTTTTACTATGATTGGTAATATTTTAAAAGGTTTCGCAGTGCCCAACGATCAGTGGATTCTATATAATGGGGAAATAATTACTCTTGCATCCATTCAAAAAAAAAAATTAGAATTAGAGAATTAACTTAAAAAATATAAACATATATATGTAAAATTAAAATGAATATTTTTGTTAACACTTTTAATTAATCAAAATTTAAAATACTCTTCATATCCATCGTATATATTTGTATCTTTAACGGTTAAGATGAAAAATCCTGGCATAAATTTAATCATTTTTTGTAATCTAGAATTTATTTTTTTCAATATATTTCTATGATCAGAAGCACCATACTCTTTCAAAGACAAACCCTTTATATACCATTCTTCAGTATCAATGGGTGTTTCATTGTCAAGAAATGTCTGATCAACTATTGCATTCTCGCTGTATTTAATCCACCAATCGTACATCTCATACTGGTTCAATTCAGGCACCTCGATGAAGCTTTCATTAGCAATCACTTTCCGAACTATATTAACAATAAAACTATCTTTCCAAACTGCGCCTAATGTTTTGTAAAGCATTGTCATGCCAATAGCATTATTCAACTCCATAGAGAAAGGCAAAGCCACTACAAAAGAACAGAAGAATAATAAAAACGTCGTAATGTATATATTTTTCATCGATATATAATTTGTTTGCATTTATCTCACTATAAAAATCCACTAATCTACACACCTTCATCTTGCAATATGGGCCCCTTATATAATGAAAAGTAACCATTGAATTTAATATTTTGTTCCATTCTGGTTTTTTCAACAAACCATTGCTAATACCAATAACAGTAAACTAAACTATATAAAACAAGACCGCCTCACTGTCCTCTAACCCAGTAGCAAATACACAGACATGCTAAACCAAAAACAATAACAGCAAGAAACTTACCTTACATATATATACATATATATACATATATACATTTTATTGCATTATTATATTTTCATAAATTGCGACGACAGCAAATCGGGTTCCCTGACACCCGCCAATACCACGTGACACACTTCGGGTAACCGCACAAAACAGCGCACGTAAGCACGTGAGTGCGGCACTTACTGGCCTCCCAGGACACCCACACACCACACTCCACCCAATGCGTTATTTTAGCAATGCGCGTCCACTAATCCTCCGCGCCACGCCGTCCACAAAATAGTGGCACCCACAACACTGGAACCCCAGCATCCTCCTACAAACAGTCCAACGGGACAAAGCGTCAGACAACACAACAACAGACACAACCGCACAAACGCACAAACGCACAATCAGCAAATACTCACTATTAACACCTGTCACAGCACCGTCCCAAAGTATCCCACTAATTCTGCACTTTTCTGCAAAAGTAAAACACATCTCCAGCTTCTACTCTACTATGCATATTCGCCGTCTCTACAAAGCAATAATATCCAGAACCGTCAGAATCGCAATGAAGATACTATTCTCGAAACGTTTTGAGTGAAATATTGATACTCAATTTTTGCAATTTGGAAGTCAGTTTCTCGTTAAGATACTGATGCAGTTTATGACGTTTGCTAGCACTTGTCTTGATACTATGGTCGTCTTCTTGTTAATTATGAGTGAGTTTTTCTTTCTGTTGCTATTGCTGTAGTGTCTGCTGTTACAGCAGACACTACAGCAATAGCAACAGGAAAGAAAAAGTAACGAGAAAGAAAGGTTGAGGGAGTAGTGTTCTTGCGATTGAAGAAAAAAATTCACTTGCCAAATGTCATTTCGAGAGAATATATAAACTACCTTTAATTCTTTGAAACCAGGAATTAATTTTGGTCGTTAAATCTTGTTGTATTGGGAAATATTTATTTGTTAGATTTTTAGGTTGTAGAGTTATTTCTTAGTGTTATTTTTCTAATTTCTCTCTTGACGTATATCCCCAGTAAATTAATACCTTACTTAACATACATATATACCAATTCCAAAAATGGGTGTCCAAGCAGTTTTAAAGAGAAAGACCGGTGTCATTGTCGGTGACGATGTCAGAGCCTTATTTGACTACGCTAAGGCTAACAACTTTGCTATCCCAGCCATCAACGTTACTTCTTCTTCTACCGTTGTTGCTGCTTTAGAAGCCGCCAGAGATGCTAAGTCTCCAATTATTTTACAAACCTCCAACGGTGGTGCCGCTTACTTTGCTGGTAAGGGTGTCTCCAACGACGGTCAAAACGCTTCCATCAGAGGTTCCATCGCTGCTGCCCACTACATCAGATCCATTGCTCCAGCTTACGGTATTCCAGTTGTCTTACACTCTGACCATTGTGCTAAGAAATTATTGCCATGGTTTGATGGTATGTTAGAAGCCGATGAAGCTTACTTCAAGCAACACGGTGAACCATTATTCTCCTCCCATATGTTAGATTTATCCGAAGAATCCGATGATGAAAACATTGGTACTTGTGTCAAGTACTTCAAGAGAATGTCTGCCATGAACCAATGGTTAGAAATGGAAATCGGTATCACCGGTGGTGAAGAAGATGGTGTCAACAACGAACACGTCGCCAAGGAAGATTTATACACTTCCCCAGAAACCGTTTTTGCTGTCCACGAAGCTTTAGCTCCAATATCTCCAAACTTCTCCATTGCTGCTGCTTTCGGTAATGTTCACGGTGTCTACAAGCCAGGTAATGTTGTCTTATCCCCAGAAATCTTAGGTGACCACCAAAAGTACGCTGCTGAAAAAATTGGTGCCCCAGCTGGTTCTAAGCCATTATACTTAGTTTTCCACGGTGGTTCTGGTTCTACCCAAGAAGAATTCAACACTGGTATTAGCAACGGTGTTGTCAAGGTCAACTTAGATACTGACTGTCAATACGCTTACTTAACCGGTATCAGAGACTACGTCTTATCCAAGAAGGATTACATCATGACCATGGTCGGTAACCCAGAAGGTGCTGACAAGCCAAACAAGAAGTACTTCGACCCAAGAGTCTGGGTTAGAACTGGTGAAGTTACTATGTCTAAGAGAATTGACGAAGCTTTAACCATCTTCCACACCAAGAACGTCTTATAAGTTTGAAGAATTATAATCTCATAATTTCTTTTAATTTTAACGAAACTTATTTAAATAAAAAATATATATAATAAATATTGATGATCTGTATATTTTTTAATGTATGTTTATCTTTTTGAAAGTTTTATGGTTTTCTTTACGTATCAAGAAAGTGTTTAGGGGGGACAAACTTTATTACAGCTCTTCCATGTAAATTGATTCTTTAATATGACAATCGCGAAATAAATAGTTTCAATTATTTATCAATACAAATCCAATATCCATTGATGTTGTATTGTACCAATTTCGTATGATGTTTTTTTTACTAGAGAATCGTTAGAGTTTACGATAATATATTTTGATAATAAACGACCATGAAAATATCGTCAAGACAAATTTTTAGGTAAAAATTTGTTTGCTTTCCTAATTTGTAATTTGCCTAAAAGCAATTATCAGCAATTAATAAATTATTTGACATGTTTGTATTCTGAAATTAATTTAAAGTTCGGGAGATTGTTTTAAGAACAAAGCCCTAAGGTTAATCCATTTGAATAAATACATACTTTACACTGGTTGCAAAAAAATAGGGTTTCTAATAAGTTAGTTTTTACTAGTTGAAGCTTCAGTTTTGATGCAGTGACATTTCTAATGTAAATTATAATATTTTTCTTATATGTCAGCTTTTTAATAGGCAATATCCATAGAGCTGTTGTATCAAAACGGTCAATGTGTGTGATCACCCACAAATAACAATACAAATTTATCAAATACATTTTTGTATAATATTTATTCGACAAATTATTTAGTATATTATAATATTAAAGGCACTGTGCAAATACTGTCAGTCTATGTTGCATAATACTCTAATATTAATAAAGCATAGCTCTATTACAACCACTTTCATTACATATTCTTTAATGTATAATGTGATGTATTCATTACCCTTGATAAATTCACTGACTTCCCCTCTGTGAATCGTCGATGCCAAGAAAAGATACTTCAACATATCAATTTGAATTTTGTACATGTTATCATTAATCGACGGAACTTTGGACGGAAGTTCCTACTCGGTAACCGTCTCAACAATAATTTTACAATTATCATAGACTCAATCATGTACCAGTTACTTGTATTTTTTTCTGTGTAATTCAACTATGCTTATATTTAGTTTAACGTTTGAGCAAATTATGCGACACAATTTCATATAATTAGCGTCAGCTCAATGACTGAAAGTAAGAATTCCTAAAGAAAAAAGAAAAAAAGATCAATTCCAAGCATATTTACCATATCGATCATCATCATTTTCTTTTTGCATCATACCATGCCTTCTTTTGAACTAAAATCACCTGTAATACCAAGATGAACAACTCTAAAAAGTATAATGATCAAACAGCGATTCATCAGAATAAACAATTGTATAATCTGAACACAATGTAAATGTAAATCTAACTAAAGAAGACACATATCATATTAAAGATTCAAGATAAATAACTGCGAGCTAATTTCTTCCTTAGCGTAGTTCCCAACATGGTTTGTTCTTATTATGGGACAATGCCTCATATCAGAATGAGAATATAGGCATGTACACTAGCGACAGCCTTTTAAAAATCTTGTTTCCAATATATTTTGAAAGGGACTCATATTGAGCAAGGGATTAAGTTACACAAAATAATTAATAGAGACAAGTGAATGCAAATAATAAGTAATCTTAAATTTGATATAACAAAGACACGTAAATACCCACGGGTAAAATGATGTGTGCGGACATTTGTCTTTGAAAAACACGAGAACTCCGAATATTTCTACGGTAATTTAATACTAAATTGACTAAAGCTTATTACTAAATATTAATATTATTAAAATTTAATAGAATTTAGAAAATTTAATATATTTTAAATTACTCAATGGACTTACACAGTAACATTGCGTAGAACGATGCATTCAATTCATTTTTTTTGTTTTCCAAATAATTATCGCATAAGCAAAATAAACAATTAAAAATTTTATAACAATGCCGTAAAGAAGCCGTAACACATATTACTTAATAAACCAAATCTAGGTACAAAATTAAAATTACATTTATTAACGGAAACGGCTTGATGTGGTATTGCTTGTGCGGTTATTTTTTGTGTACTAAAAAATGGATCTTTAAGTCAGAACACAATCGGCAGAGTGACGGCAGAGTGACGGCAGTGGGATGGTATAAGCAGGGTGTTACAGATAAATCACACGAGCCACTGCCGCTCAGCAGAGAGAATACAGTAACAGGAGCGAGTGGAAAGGGTGATTAAGGAAAAATAAGAAACAAGGGTCGCAGAAGAGAAATAGAACGAAATTAGCTCGCACTTCTTCTTCTATAACAGGTAGAGGAGGGCAGATGACTGACTGAGAGCCAGGGGAAGGAACAAAAAGCAGGACAAAGGCTGGATCAGCAGATCGTTTACACATATCAGCAAGCACAATTTCCCAATACATTAATAGATTATGACGAATCGCCGTCCAGTTTACAAAGACTCTGTCATTAGACGCACCCGTACTTGTTTGTTTGTAAAATTGTTTCTTTTGGTGACCCTTTTAAGGGAGCACCCATCGTAGCCGTACTGTGTTTTCTAATGTTTGAATGAGAGAGTACTCTAGTGATTTACTACTAATACATCAGAGAGTAACAACTTCTGATACAAGTGAATGGATGAGCACTTAACGTCTCTCCATCAGACATTTCAAAGGAGACTCGGTACGGTCCAAAACCAGCAAAAGGGGAACATAATACATGCTATCCCGTTCCTCTGTAATATAAGCACGGATACACGCTCCGCTCCCATAAGCTTCCCCAACGATGTCTCCTCCTATAGTTCTTATTTGTGTTGAGTCTAATTCTTTGTCCAAGAAATCCACTTTGTTATGCAATTAAGTTTAAAAGATAGCTAACGAAACCCCGCAATTCTTCCAAATGAATCAAATTCAAACTAATTTCTCCCTGTTATTACACTGCACAACCGCAAAGCACAAATTACAATTTACAAATTACAAGCTACAATCGAACTCTAAACAAATGAACATTATACAATGTATCAATAATTTTTAACCATGAAACATAGTATACCATTTCTCAAAAATTGAATGGGCACTTAACGGTTTGAAATAAGTTCAAGAATCAGATGTAACTGTCGCATATGTGATTTCTTGTAATATTTCGCTCACTTTACAAGCACATTGTTTGAGGTTTGGAACAAACCTGTCAGTGCATCATATAGCTCAAACGGGAACACGAGTTGAAAAGTCGTTAGTAATCTGTTGACTTTCTCTAAATAAATAATTGTAACGTAGTTTCAAGTGTAGGTGGGTGCAAGTTTTTTTTTTAACACATGATATAGAAACCCGCATATATATACAAACTAGCCAACTAATTAAATCAAGTATTAGTATCGTGTTTTCTGTGTGTCTTGTGTTTATTATTGTTATTTTTTGGTACATTTAAGGATGATTAAGTGCAGCCTTATCAATATGCGAGGAAGCAAATATGGAATATTCTAAGTTACATACTTTACCCTAAATAAATGAAACTTTATTTTGAATTCTTAAAAATAATTGTACAATAATGGTTCTTTTCCTTTTCCCAGATTATAGTTTTCAAACTACCATTGCCTTTCTTTACTAAGTTTGCTCTTATTTTGGATCCTTTCACTTTATGGGCAATTGTATGGTGAGTAAAACGCTATGGATAGTTTGTTGTAGATAATTTTTAGTCTAAATATTTCATTGCCCTTATTGAGTTAAATTTTGAATTAAAGCAAATAACAGTACAATGCAATTCAATCATTCTACAGTTTTTTAATCTGAGTAATATATACAATTCTAAAAATTAAAGAACAGTAAATATGAAGTATTTCTTGTTTTCTTTTGATATTTAAATGGTAATAATTACACTAGTTATTCTAAGATCTCTAAGTGTGATTTATCACAGATTTAATTATACTGGTATTGTTAGATAAAATATTCCATACTAACAATCACCTGCGTTTTTTTTTTTTAAATCAGTATTTTAACTTCTATTTCTTTCACTCTACAGATGTAATATAATTTATTTAGGAATAATTTTTTCTTCTTTAAAATGTATTTAGGACAAATTTATTATATTAATTATCACAACCATAGATATTACTCTATGCTTATATTTATTAAGAACTTCAATAAATGTTCACGTTTATACGTCGGTTTTACATAAAATACTCAATCTGCTTCTTAGCCTTTTCTTTTGATAATTACTTTACGTTAAAAATCTTCCTTGTTCTCGACAAATTTTAAAGGTAAATGATCTTAATTAAGTAATAAAATTGTATCTATTAACATTTTACAGAGATGCATATTTTGTAACTTATTACATTAACCTAGATTCTATACACATGATCATGTGGCCAATTGAGAGCAGAACGAAAAATTGCACAAGAACATAAACAATAAATGTTTAACGTTTTAGTAAGTTAGAGTTATACTACGTATTTTAAGGGACCATTAGTCTTGAAAGACTATTTACTTAAAATATTCTACTGATTCATTATACTATTTGGAAAAAAAAAGATTGAACAAGTGAAAATGATTAGAAACAATTACAATGATTTTTTTCAATCAATAATGATAGATTCATATATATATATATATGGTAATATATATTCATTTTGCTTGAGGTCAAATTAAATCTTTATACATAATTAAAAAATATTTATTTTATTTTAATAAATTATTATTAAAAATTTATAATTAATAATTTTTTTTGTTGAAAATATTTTAAATTAATTTTAGTTATTTCAAAATATGTCGGAATATTATATTTAAACTCCAGTTCTAATAATTAATTTACAGTGAAATGAAAAATTTTAATAATTTTCATTTCAATTCTACTCTAGACAATAAATATGACGATAGATCTAATGAATACACTTTTCAAGACACATTTCTAGCTAGTGGGTCGACAGTTACAAATCCAGCTACCAAGAAGATCGATCCTACACGATCACTTCCTTTACCAAGGCCTACAACACAATTGCTTCGTCCATATATTGAAACAATATACCAGCCAAGTTCGAATATGTTACCTTTACCATTCATTGACAATAATTTTCAAAACTCATCATACAAGGATAACTACATATATAATAACAATTATAATTATAGTAGGGATACTTCTACCAAAACATCTAATAGTATATCAGGTTATCATTATCCTGGGTTTCAAGTGGACAATAATAGCAGCAATTTTAGGTCACAGTCACTTGCATTGCCAATTTATAACGACAGTTATCCACCAGGTCGGTCATATTCCGTGTCTGCTATACCAGCTCAAAATTATAATGATTATGATACAAACACTATTCAAACTCATGATTATTCTTATAAATCCAAGATCAGTGGTACTGAAGCTATGAGTCTTACCAAAAATAGTCTAATTAGTCTCCCAAATTCTTCTACACCTGAAATGGTATTGGCCAAGCCAATCGTTATAACAACAATTTGGAAAGATGAGAATACAATTTGTTATCAAGTAGAAGCTAATGGTATCTCTGTAGTTCGAAGGGCTGATAATGACATGATTAATGGAACCAAACTATTAAATGTTACAAAAATGACAAGAGGAAGAAGAGATGGGATATTGAAAGCAGAAAAAGTAAGACAGGTTGTAAAGATGGGTACAATGAATTTGAAAGGCGTATGGATTCCATTTGATAGAGCATATAGTATTGCTAAAAAAGAAAAAATTTTAGATAAGTTATATCCTTTATTCGTTAAGAGTATTAAAACAATTTTGGATAAAAATACAACAAAATATTTCAAACAATGTTGCATTTCCAAAAGATCACATAATCTAACTCTTCAATCAACTAGTAAAAAAACTAATGGTAAAAAAATTCCAAATTCAAATAAACGTTTTAAAATGGAATATTTAACAGATAATTCAATGTTTGAAAACAAAAAAACTTGTAGTCCAAAAACTTTCCTCCTCAAACCACAGAAAAAAAAAGATATAATTGAATGATCTCAAAGTTTCAATTACTCTAAATTTAATATTTAGAAATTTATTTCACCAATACAGAATTCTTAATAAGAAGAAACATTTTGATTCCACGATATCATTTAATAACATTATAACATGCATATAAGGTTATCATTATATATAAATATAACTGTTCACTTTATATTGTAACAATAATATTTATAAAATATATTACAACATAACGACATAACAATATAACAACAACAACAACAACAACAACAACAACAACAACAACAACAACAACAACAACAACAACAACAACAACAACAACAACAACAATAATAATAATAATAATAATAATAATAATAATAATAATAATAATAATAATAATAATAATAATAATAATAATAATAATAATAATAATAATAATAATAATAAGATATACTGACATCTATATGTGTCAGGTTTTCTATTTTTGTCCATGACTTCATTTTTGTAACGCGTCTTTTTTCGATATCTTATAATTTCAATAAATTATAAATTTACGCGTTCTTTTAATGGTTCGAATAATGTAATAATAAGTTTTTAGTTTTGTATAATGATTTAAATTCAGTTTTGTGCAGTTGAATAGTATTAAGATATTTAATTAATCTGAATCTGAGTCTTCAGAAGTTCTTTACATTGATTTATTGATCGAGTATTTATGAAATTGTTGTTATATCAAAGGTTCATTTTTTAAATACTTAAGAGGTACAAAATATAAGTAGATATAGGTTTAAAGGAAACACAAAGACGAGAGAACAGTTTCTTTTATTCAACTACGTTATTTAATTGAGCATGAATATTTCTCCTACTCCAAAGAGATATACGTCGTCATCATCGAAATATAATTATGATGACGACGATGTTAATATGAGATATAATAATCGTAATATATTCAATAGACAGGCTAGGGATACTGGTTATTATGATTCAAGACTCAGAGATACAAACTTACAAGGAGGCACGATTTTGCCAGAAGAATATAAAATGAATTCCAAAATGATTGGGGAAATATTACAAGAAATAAAAGATTTGAAAAATACTTTGAATCGTAAAGAGGAAGAATTATTAAGATTAAATTCGATAACTCAAACTTTAAGAAATAAAGTGACTAAATATAAGACTGATAATGAGCGTCTTCAAAGATTACTAGATAATCAAAATTATAATAGATATAATCAACAAGAATCGAAATATTTCAATAATCAAGATAGTCCAAATATAATACATCATCAATATGAGAATATTGAAATTCCCAAAAGAAGAACTTCCTTACAGAAAGAATACGAAGAACCTGAAACTAAAGAAAGCTATTCAAAGACATTAAATAAAATTTATGAATCATTAGAAAACTTGAAAAAGACTGTACCTGCATTACCAAAAGAAACTCAACCATTGAGTGTTCACAATTCTTGGAGCTTTCAACCATCTGAAGAAGATATTTTAGTTAAAGAAAGTGTAGAGCTTAAAAGTTTAGAAAAAGAAGTAGAAGCTGTAGAAAAAAGACTTTCTATTAGACGAGAGAATGAACTGAGAAAAGCATCGTTACAATTAAAGTTATCTAAACTCAATGATAAATTAGATATGTATTCAACTAGTGGTCAACCATTTAGAGAACATGAACATCATCACTCTTCAGTTCATGATATATGCAAAGAATGTAATAAGAACCATAGCACGCACAGTTCATCTACCGAAGATCTAAAAACTAAGTTAAGTTCTGATCTGTCTGCAAACTCAATATTACAAACGCCAACTCCCATTAAACGGTAATTATACAAAATTATAAATAGTTAAATATTTCATACAATGTAATAATATTATATTCAATTAACAACTTTAATAGTTTAACACTTCATTAAACTTTTCTAATAAAAGAATTAATACACAAGTTTACATATATATTTCAAACTCCCACATAATAATAATACTTAATCAAAAGTGATCTTTTTACCTGAAAATGTTGCTTTTTTGAATTTCTCCTCTTGTTGCTTCTTTGCAATCCAAGATGGATGCTCTTCTTTAGGAACTGCTGGTTTTTCATCAACATTTGCTTTACGTTGACCCACAGCCACCAGGTTAGCTCCAGATGCTGCATCTTCTTTAGCTTTTAATTCACGCTTAGCAACTCTAGCTTCATATTCACGTTGTCTTTGAGCTCTCTCCTCAATTTTCTTTTCCAGATCTCTTTGAACATGCTTTGCTTGTGAACCGTATTTTTTTTCCCATATCTTTCTTCTAGCTCTTTGACCACGTCTATTTTTTTTTGGAGCATCGTTTTTCTTTTGTTCCTTTGCAATTTGGTCCTCTTCAAACTCAGAATCACTATCACCACTGTAGAAACCAGTCATTAACTCAGGTAATTCTCCAACCTTTTTTCTCTTTTTTGGATTCTCTTCCAACTCGCTTTCTTCTGAACTAGGTTCTTCATCAGTCACTTGATTATAATTAATGGATGGATTCAATCTGAATTCATCACCAGATACTTCCTCTTCATCAGTAGCACCAATTGCATTTTTATATTGACTTAGAACTTCATCAATTTTATCAAAATCAACATCATTATTATCTACGTCCTCATCTCCATTAATATCTTCATTGTTCTCGACAAGACTATAGAATTCATCTTCATCACTATCAGATTCACTAGAGTCTTCGTTTGAAGGTGTGCCATTGCTCTTATCTTTATTCTTTAGTTGTTCTTTATTCATATTTTGATCTTTTTGATTGGTGACTGTTTTCTTATTACCTTTGTTAATACACAAGAAAACATCCATACCATCAGAAAAAGAAAGTAAAGATTCTTTTACTTTTTTATTGTTCATTAACGTACTAACAAGCTGATCTAAACCTTTAGTTTTCATTATTATTTCATTCCAAATATGGCTTGGATTATATTTGTGTGATTTATCCTCAGAAATTGTCCAATAATCGTGATTTAAAAACCATTTGGTGCTTTCATTTTCAATAAAAGATTTATTTGGAATGATTTTACTTACTGAAAGTTTAATCAATTTAGACTTTATAAGATAATCGACTAATTGTTCATAACCATAACTATCCTTAACTATGTTTAAAATTGAACCAAAATGCTTAGTTTTATTTTTTTGATTTTTATTCTTAGATATTATAGATTCTGGTTTAGATTCTTCTGCTTTCAATTGCTTAAGCATAGCATTCTTCATGTTCTTCTCTACATTGTATAGTTTATTATTGAAGATCTTGAGACGTAACTCTTGTAAATTCTTCTCAACTTCATTTTTTTTCAATTCTTTTAACACCTTAGCAACTTTTTTGGCATTGTTTTTCCCAATAGAATTATATAACTTCTTTGTACTATTCAATCTAGGCTCAAATTTATCCAATGTACCATTCAAATAATTGATTTGGTATTCTAAATTATCTAGCTTAAAGATCAAATTATCCTTTGGCATGGTTACTTCAAATTCCAATATCGTATTTACGACCTTCTTGTTTAATAATGCAAAAAATCTTTCTTATTCAACTATCATATTAAAGCTTCTACTAATATCTAATTTACAATATTGAATAGTTATTAATATACCTTGATTAATACATCTTGATAGTTAGATTTTACCAGATGAGGTGAGATGAGATGAGATGAGATAAGATGACCTCTAAAATTTTTTTCAAATTTTCCACCGCATAGAATTTCATAATATCGAAAATGACAATTTCATGCCAGAAGAACAGTGTCAACTTATTATTTATGAGTGTTGACGAGATATAAATATTAGACTTATTGCAAGGTTAATAGATTTACAAAAACGCTAAATGGTGTAATTACAAAAAATATCTTTAAGAAAAAAAAAATACAAATACAAATAGGTCAGGTAACTGAAGAAATAAATGATACGGATGATAAAACCATCCATATAAGCAGGTTATTGAAAACCATGTAGTTTGAAGTGTGCTACATTTTTCAGTTTAATTTATTATTTTTTACTTGCTGTCTTCTTTGATTTGCCCTTTGATTTTTTTGATGAACTTTCACCTTCAATGAAATCAATTAATTCATCGACAGACTTATTGGCTAATTCTGGATTTTGGGTCTTATCTTTCTTGGAACCTTTATGATTCTTCTTTGTAGTACCATTTACAGAAGCTTGTTCAGCGGATAACTTCTTCTTATTTCTGACTTCATTCAGCAAGTTTGTCAAACCACCAACCCATTGTCTTGATTGAGCAGTAATTTGATGGTTAGTACCTAATTCCTTGGAAAAAATCTTTGGAGCTTTTGAAATATGTTCTAATGCATTTTGGAAATCACTTAGAGAAGCATATAAATTGCTTAAACGTGATTCTAAAGTTGCATAAGCTAAAGTTTCATTACCTTCTAAGGAAACCATTAAAGTTCTCAAATTTTTACAAATTTCGATTGTTAATTTGGTGTTTTCAATACCCAAAGCCATCTGTTCTAATTGAGTAAAAGCTTCAATTGCAATTGGATGGTGCATAGCTTCTGTTAGACCAATAGATTCTGTTGTTTCAATAATTCTCTTGAATACTAAAGCAGCATTGTAAGGACACTTGTTAGCAAACTCTAATAAAGATAAGTTTGATAATGCTCTTAACATTTCAAAAGAATCAATACCGCAAACTCTTTCATAGATAGAACATGCTTTGCGACAGAAAACAACAGCTTCTGGTGTCAAACCAAGTTTACTATAAATAGTAGATAAAGTCAAATATTTCTCGGCAACTTGTGGATGTAATGTACTGTTAACATCTTCAACAATAGCAATCGATTGAGCTAATAATGCTAAAGCAGTATTTTGGTCCTCATTTAATAACAAGGAACCTTCGGACCATCTTTCGTTACTTAAAACAGATGAATAGTCTAATCCCTTAACAATTGGAATTAAAGCGAAATCAGAGGTTGTGAAAGTGTTCGTTGGGGCAACCAATTTATTTCTGATTTTCTTGTCTTGTGTTAACTTAAACTCCTCATATTGGTCTTTGTTAAAGAAATAATCTTTATTTAGCAGTTGAATACCAACCTTTATGGCAATAGCTCTAATAACAACAAATGGAGCATCGCTGAACTTGTCAACAAAGTCACTACCTAATTGATAACGGAAACGTAAATTAGATTGTTCAAAAACTTCGTTTAATAAAGCAGAACGAGTGAGCTTACTGAATTCATACGTTGAAATTGGATAAACGTCATACAAATCTTCTGGTTGAACATTTTCATTATACTCATAGCCAAATAATAAGTTTAGCACATATGCAATAAATACTGGAACAACACTGACAGGTAATTCTCTACTGTACTTTCTAATGACATGTTTAACGGAACGAGAAAATATTTCTAATTCAACAATATTAATTAGAGGTACCAATTCATCACTATTGATAACACTTGGTGTTTCATTAGTTGGCTTTCTAATTTCATTTTCATCTAATTGTGGTGCCTCAGTCAATTCTTTTGGAACTTCTTTACCTTCAGACACTAATTTGTTAATCTTTTGTTGTCTTTCCATAATCATTTTCTCAATTTTCTTCAGATATTCTGCTTCCCAATTTTCATAATCTTCGTTACTAATAGCGATCTCCTCTAATCTTTTAGCATGGTCTGCTTTTTGTTTCTCTAAAATTTCTTTCGCTAATTCAGCAATTTTACCCAAGTAACGAACATTAATACCATTCTTATGCATTGTGTCTACTAATTGTTCACCATTATATGGAATACTAGCATTACCATTACAGTAGTCCGTGACTACATTTGGAATAACCTCTTCAGTTAAGTATTTAGACATTTCTAAAACAACTGGATCTTCAATACCATCAACTTGATAAGCATCTGGATTGTAACTAAACATATTTTCTTCATAGGCCTTTTTTAATTCAATATTTTCCTTAGTGACCTTGTTGTTCCACCATTTATCAACCAGTTCGGCACGTAATAATGTTTGTCTATGTGGATAACGTTTAGATTCATCGATATTATCATAATGTTCTTTGACAAAATTAATATCGACAGGGTTGGTGTTTGCCATATCTAAAATATAATTTCTTTTATCCGAACCTATAAGACCTTTAGATTGAGAAGAAAAGGAAATTTGCTCACCGTTCACTTCATGTGTTTTTAAATGTAATACATTAGAAATTTCAGAACTGATGATTTTATCGAATTCAGCATTTCCAATAACCTTTCCAGCCTCTTCATCGAAACCATACTTAACAACTACTTCGTTCTTCTTTTCTCTAACAATTTCTTCATTAGTAGCTGGATCCTTCGAGAATTCAGTTCCCATGTTGGATAATACACCTGGGACAGGAGCTTGAGCTAAAATTCTTCTACCACCAAAGTCGATTAGTGCAGTTAACACAAAAGAAATATCTTTCAAACGCAAGTTTTCCAATAATTTTAAAATATTTAAATCTTGGTTGGAAGCGGCAATAGCAGCATCATAACCACCTTTATCACCGAATGGACCAGATTCTTCATTAACAAAAGAATAGAAAATATTATCTTTCAAATAAATTGGATTAGCAGATTCGTCTGGATTCAAAGGAATCATATCTTCGTTAAAAATAGACATAGAACCTTTGGTGGCAGCAGTTGTGAATTCATGAGAGATTCTGCTCAATAATTTTTCAGCTTGAATAGTATCTTGAATAGTCGTAGTTGGTAGTTCTTGGACTGCTTGAAATTCATCATTAAAGTTTCTCTCTGGTTCATAGTTAATAGAAGACATTTGTAAACGGATCAAATCTGGAGAATTAGTTGGAATGTTTGGTATTAACCATGGCTTATTTAGGAAGGTTGTCAATGGTCTTACGTATTCAACGGATTGATATTTTTCCAACTTTTGTTCCAATGCTTCAACATGGATATTGAATTGTTTGGAATTAGCTGCAAGTAAGTCATATAGATTGTAATAAATATGAGTCTTTGCATCTTCATTCTCAGCTAATTTTATTGATGGGTCAAATTTATTGGAATTGGATTTGTTAATAAAGAAACCTGATGGAGTTGCAGTAATATGCATAGACTCACCTTCAATAGTAACGACTTGCAAATATAATATGTGACCCTTTGATTTATAGAAAACTGGGACAGGATTATAGGCTGACAAGTTTAATGACTTAACACATGGAGTGACAATATTAGTTTCTGAAGAATAACTCTTGGCTAGCGTTGGATTTTTAGCAACATCAAAAATTTCATTAACAACTTTTTCAAAATTCTTCTTCTCTTCATCTGAGACATACAAAACATTCTTTCTCTCAGTCTCACCTTCTCTAACAACTTCTTCAACTTCTTCTCCCTTCTCTGGAACTTCAGTGAATGGAATTGAAGAGAATTTAGAACCTGTAGAGATAGAAAATTGGGAAATTCCATCCTCAGTCTCAGAGGCAAAACCAATGAAATCGCGTAAAGTTAATACATGCTTCAAAGCCTCCCTAGTATTATAAGGTTTATTTTCAATAGAAATATTCAAATTAGAGTTCTTACCAGCTAACTCACCAATTGTTTCACTACTATTCAACACAGTGGAACCACATTTCAAGTCGTAATTAGTAAAATATTTAGTGCTTGGCGCATATCCAAGAACCTCCAAGATCGTTTGGACACTACCTTCCCTTGAGAATTGAAAACTCAACTCATCAGGCTGAGACCCTTTCTTCTTGTGAACTTTCCTGTTGTGTTCACTAGATGGCACTTTTATAGTAACTTTCACGTTACTATCGTTGTTAGCAACAGACATGGCACCTAATTTCTTGTCGAATTGGGTCTCAAACAAAGCAAACCCCGAAACTAAAGCAAGAAAACAACAAAACTAGAACCACAATTTGTATCCCAAACCTCCATACCAAATCTACACAATTCAATGAGCATGATATATGTATCTTATAACAACAATTATAATTAACGTTATTATTGGTACAACAAATTGGCGGGAATATCTCGCCCTACCACCGCGGGCAGCCTAAATTTCAACTTTCAGTGGGAACGTTTCGGGCCGCTACCAGCGCAGGCAGAGTGCTCCAGGCAGGGTCCCATTGTTTTAGAAGGAGCGCCGGCGCTAGCCGTAGGCAGGGGAGATACGTTTCTAGGCAGAGAGTTCGGTTGGCTGTAATAGGACCCGGCTCGTAGCGCAGGCGATGCTTGCATTGTTCGGTTGGTAAGTGGCTGAAGAGCTGTCTGAAGGGTGGGACAATGGTGCTGTTAGGACGGAGGTATGTGGGCAATGGAGCTGTATTTGAGCGGTTGTGGGAGTGTGCGGTGAACCTCGGCGGCGTCTTGCTATTGATGCGGACGCTGGGATGCAAGGGCATGTGGGAATTGAAAAAAAAACTCCGATACGGGGAGTCGAACCCCGGTCTCCACGGTGAAAGCGTGATGTGATAGCCGTTACACTATATCGGATAGTAATTAATGAATAAATGTAGTTGACGAGGTGATAAGGCTGTATGCAGTATGTTTTGGTCCTAAAACCATAAGTCTGCTCTTATTGGTAACCATGCTATTGAATCACCAGTTTTAGAGGTGTATAAGAATTCACATAAGTAGACACTGAAGCCAGAGTACTCGTTTAACGGTTGTTTTGTAGATACAGTCCTTACAAAATCTGGTCAAGAAACTGGTGATAATTTATGATAATTCTATGGTTATTTGTTTTGTAGATATTTTTATTTACTAATAAAGTTAATTTAAACTACAATACGAATTTGGATAATCCGCATATGCATTCGTTATTATATTATGCCAGATATGAAAACTTTCATAAATAGTTGTTGTAAGTTGGGTAAAAGAAACAATACCCACCTTAGTTATGAAGTTATATTACAACTGGTTGATTTCCAGATCAGGAGAGCTTTACTTAGCTTTGAGAGCGATCTTTAGACGTTTCGGAATCGTCTTTTTGCTTTGCATCTTCTGCCTCTTTTGCCTCTTTTGCCTCTTTTGCCTCTTTTGCCTCTTTTGCCTCTTTTGCCTCTTTTGCCTCTTGCAGTCTGAATTGTCTGTCTCTTTCAATTAGCTTCTTTCTTAGCTCTTCCTTCCATATTTGTTTTTCTTTCATCCATTCTTCTGCTTTTCCTAATGACTCGTCCAAAGCATCGGACACATTTTTCACCATATCCAAAGATTCCTTTGCTAAAATCAATACTTTGTAATTTGTACTCAAACATTCATTACATGATTGCTCTTTAACATCACCTTTGACTTGTTCTTTTTCTTTAATATTTGCAGGCAATCTCGGAGCTGCTGATGCATTAGCTGTTTGACACCAATTCGATGGAAGCGTCAATAAGCATTTTCTAATGGTGGACCGCGTTGGTTCCGGTAGTGAGGAACCAATGAACGTAGATACAATAGAGTAGACTCTCTTCACTGTACATACAACGTCTTCCTTTATCAATTCTGATTGCTCTGGTGTAGGCTCTGAAGCATCATAAAATTTTTCTTCTTCATTTTCATCATTTTCGAGAGCCTCACTATTGGTGCTTGATTTAGTCAATTTTTCAACCAAAGCAGCAGGCTTCTCATCGGATTGTGAACTTTGCGTATCATTCACAATGGCAGATATCGATAAAACTTTATTAAACTTCTTCTGTTTCCTCTCGAAATCAACCTTATCCTTCTCAGCATCCTGATGCTCTTTTGTAACAACTTCTTGCAATGACGTAATCTTATCAGTAAGCTGTCTATTAGCAAGTTTCAACAAGTGAAGACAAGCAATCACCTTCTTCTTCGACTCAATAGACATCGTAAGCTTGTACTCTTTAATATTATCTCGACTTCTCGCCAACACTTTCGTTATCTTCTGCTTCTTCAAATCAAAATGCGAGTCCCCATCGTTGATCATCCCAAAAAAAGAACTCCCAGATTCACCACTAGCACCTCTCTTCCGACCACATCCACCACCTCCTGCTCCACCATCAACACCCTTAACTCCACTAGCCTCCTCAACAACGGTTTTTCCCGGAATAATATCCATCAAAGCACTCTAATCCTAGCTTTCTCACACACTCCTCTTATAACCTACGTCAAACAATCCAAAACACACAAATCCAACCCTCACACTCACTCACACAACTCATATATACCTCTTCAAATAACCAGTTTACCACTCAACTGATATATTACAAATTCGATGGTCACTAAAATTTTCATGTGCTAAAAACTTCAAATTTATCACATGCCAACTCATCGCAAAGCCCAAAGCCAGAGCTCTTGCACAGGCCAGGATATATAAAGGCATGGTGGGTCATGGAGGTAGTGGAGGGTTGCGTCGATGGGCTGTGTGGAGGTTGGCAGCTGTAGGTGATTCCATCGATGTGCAGTGGCCTTGCGGCGGGCAGAAACGGTCGAAAGCGTGTAGTGAGTTATTGCATAAATTCATATATGTATATAAATAAATAATAGGTAGGTGTGTATGTACAAGGGTGTGGGGTGTTCCTATTTCTTGGCTTGCAGTCTTGATTCTAGTTTCTCGAATTCTTTTATTGCGATCTGTTCTTCTGGGTCGAGGATTTGGATGACTTCTGTCACTTCTTCCACGTAATGCTTCATCATGGACTCTATCCCGTGTTTCAATGTGTCTTCACTCGAGGAGCAGGACTTGCAAGCACCTTGCAGTTTCACGTACACTTTCCCAGTCTGGGGGTCGAAGCCACGGTACACGATGTCTCCACCGTCCTCCATTATCGCAGGCCTGATTCTCGTTTGGATCAGCTCGTGGATCATGTCACTTATCTCTTGTTCGTCCTCGGTTAGTTCGAATTCAGGCAATTTGATATCGTACCCAGCATGTTTATGTTGCTCACGTTCTTTTGTCTCCAATAACTTGACAAATTCGTCATCGATCATCTCTTTCCCACTGGCGAAATGGTTAGTCAATATTTCAATCACTGACGGCGACACTGCAGACCAATGCATGCCTTCAGCTTTGTTGACCGTCAGGAAATCGTCTCCAACCATCAGTGACTCGACTCCAGGAGGCTTCAGGAATAGTTCACCTATTGTCTTGGAATGTTTAATCAAATCCTCATCCGTATTCTTAATCTCTATACTTGGGGACCCACGATCTTGAAATAATTCTCCTGTAGTAGCAACAAATTTCAAAGCATTCTCATTAGGTGTAGTAATCGTCATAAGGTGCAACCATCTGTGATAACCCCCATTCAACGTAACCTTCCCAGTCGATCTCCCAATCGTTCCACTGGCAAATTTCTTGTTCAATACCTTCAACATATTTGCAGCACTTCTAATCGCATGTACCGTTAATGAAGCAACTCCTAGTAAAATACAACTCGTTGGACACTTCTTGACTCGAATATAGCTCTATTTAAAATCCCCAACTGCCACTTCCATGGATATCCATCCATCTGAAAGCCAACAAATTAAGATGACTAATTGCAATGCGTTTTATATTACCACAAGTTCACTTTTTTCACAGAATATGGTCTTGTACAAAAGAAAGTCCTGATTGGAACCTTTGCTACCCAACGACTGCTGTTTGGAGAGTAGTAAGTCACGTCTCCACCGTTTGATCAGCGTGTGTATTGTGCAATTGATTGGTTTTTGGTTCTGTTCAATTTGAGGCAAGCAAACATCACTTTTCAGTGGGTAATCATGACTGCAGACTCGAGAAATTATTCTATTGGGATGCCATCGCAAGTGGTAAACGAAGCTTACTATGATAAATTGCTAGATGCATTGACTCCAAGTTCTTTGCTAGTGGCTGTGAGGCCTCAGACGGAAAATAAGTTAGTAATCGACGATACGGTGGTGGATGAGAGGGCCAAGAGCCATTATCTGAATGGGTTCCATACTGATGTGGATTCTGTGAACTCAGTGAAGATCGATGTTTTGGCTTTACGATATGCACAAGGTTTAAGGATAATGGATACTGCAAGTAATATGAGGGAAATAAGTAAGCTCACGTACTGGAAACCCTCATCGATGAAAGCTGGGAATCCGATTTCGAATATGATTGATGACAATTTTAATACTTTTTGGCAAAGTGATGGCTTGCAACCACATGAGGTGGAAGTTACTTTCAGCAAAATAACCGATCTCTCCATGATCGCCATATTCATATCAATGATTGCAGATGAATCGTATACACCAAGTATAATCAAGATATATGCAGGAACGTCACCTTCTGACGCAGTTTTTTACAAGAAGATTGAAATCGTCAACATGAATGGATGGTTTGCCCTCACATTCGAAGACAACAGAGAGCATGACAGGCTCTTGAAATGCGGATACCTACGCTTCAGTTTCCCTGTCAACCATGAGAACGGTAAAGACACACATATACGAGGAATGCGCCTATTCGAACAATCAGCACAAGAACCGCAAGACACAAAAGAGTCACGACTAGAACTATTCAGCAGCAGCAAATTAGTCTCAGAATTATCATTAAGATAAAATCATCCCACCACATCCCCATCCCCAACTAAGCACACTACAACTCAATTGTGTCATCGCTGTTCTCAGATTCCTGGCCCACATGGATCTCTTCTATAGTTTTTTTGCATAACAACAACAATCAAATAAATAGCATCTCATCAGTAACCCACACTACTCTTCCACCTACATACACACGTATATACCATTTACTGACGTCTCAGCATTACTGACACCAGAGGCCAAGTTACCATAATGAGCCTTTATTTTATTCTTATTGCGGTGAAAATTTTCAGTTAAGAATATTTAAAATAAGTAACTTCTAGACACTTTTAGGTGAGTATACTGGATGAGAAGAGATGGAGAGGAGCACTAAGAGGCAGTCAATTGTGTACTTGTAGAGGTAAGGAATCTCGTTATATCAATTTGAGTGCGTATCTGTGCCTGTGTAGCTGTGTGGCAGTGCGATTGAGTTAAGTGAATTATAACAAATATACATTAGGAGAAAAGTCTAGCGAGAGCGATGTCAGATGTACAAACTGTTTCCAGGTTATTGGCTGAGTCTGTGGTAGCTGCGACCTCCAAAGATGCGGAGTGGAGTTTGAAGGAGCTAGAAGTTCAGGATGGGTTTGGATTGACTTTACTGCAAGTGGTTTCATCCAGTGGGTTACCTAATTCGACTCGGTTAGCAGGTGCTTTATTCTTTAAGAATTTTATTAAGAGGAAATGGGTTGATGTTGATGGTAATTATTTGATTTCTGTTTCCAATGCTGAATTGATTAAGAAGGAAATTGTTCCATTGATGATCATTTTGCCAACAAATTTACAAGTTCAAATTGGTGAAGCAATCTCTGTAATTGCTGGTTCGGATTTCCCTGACAGATGGCCTACTTTACTAAATGACTTGGCTTCAAAACTATCTACTAAGGATATGGTAACAAATAAGGGGGTTCTTACCGTTGCACATTCTATTTTCAAGAGATGGAGACCTCTTTTTAGATCAGATGAATTATTTACTGAAATTAAAATGGTACTAGATGTTTTCACTACTCCATTTTTGAATTTATTGAAAGCTGTCGATGAACAAATTGTACCAAATCAAAATAACATTGTACCATTGACTCAATTATTGGACGTTCTTTTACTTTTAACAAAATTGTACTATGATTTTAATTGTCAAGATATCCCAGAATTTTTTGAAGATCATATCCAAGAAGGTATGGGAATCCTACATAAGTATTTAGCATACTCAAATTCCCTAATAGAAGATCCAGAGGAGGACAATGAAATAAATATTATCATTAAATTGAAATCATCAATTCAAGAAGTAGTCCATTTATATACTACAAGATATGAAGATGTATTTGGACCTATGATTAATGAATTTATTCAAGTCACTTGGTCTCTATTGACAACAACAACTCCACAACCAAAAAATGATATTCTAGTATCTAAATCTTTGAATTTCTTGGCTGCTGTTGCTCATATTCCAAAATATTTCGAAATTTTTAACAGCGAAGAGGCCATGACCAATATCACTGATCAAATTGTTCTACCGAATGTTATGATACGTGAAACCGATATCGAGTTATTCGAAGATGATCCAATTGAATATATCAGAAGAGATTTAGAAGGTTCTGACGCTGACACAAGAAGAAGAAGTTGCGCCAACTTCATTAAAGAACTAAAAGAAAAGAATGAATATTTTGTGACCAATACTTTTATTAACCATATTAAAACTTTTTATCCTCAGTATGAAGCAAACCCAGCTAAAAATTGGAAATATAAAGATTTATGCACATATTTATTTACAATTATAGCTGTTAATGGGAACATTACAAGTAGTGGTGTATCATCAACTAACCAACTTGTTGATGTCATTGATTTCTTTACGAAACATATCATGACTGATTTAACAGCTAGTGTACCACATCCTATCATATTAGTCGATGCTATAAAATACATCTATGTCTTTAGAAATCAATTAAATAAGGCACAACTAGTTGATATCATGCCAATTTTAGCCAAATTATTGAGCAGTGAAGAGTATGTGGAATACACATATGCTGCAATTTTGCTTGAAAGAATCCTTTCCATGAGAGAATCACCTGCCTCATCTAAATTAATTTTTAACAAAAACGATTTATCTGGTTCATCTGAATTATTATTATCCAATTTATTATCATTAGTATTAAAACGTAATACTTCTCCTGAGAAATTAGCTGAAAATGAGTACCTAATGAAAGCTGTTTTCAGAGTTCTACAAACTTCAGAAGATCTTGTACAACATATGTTCCAGGAATTAATGACTCAATTAGTTGGTATAGTGGATATAATTTCTAAAAATCCATCGAATCCAAGATTCACACATTACACATTCGAATCAGTAGGTGCAATTTTTTATCATGCACAACCTCAGGTTATTCCAAATTTAATTGAGACGGTGATGCCTGTTTTTATGAATATCTTAACTCAAGATATTCAAGAATTTATTCCATATGTCTTCCAATTAATTGCATTTACTGTAGAAAAGGCAATGTCTGTTCCAGAAAGTGTTAAACAACTTGCACAACCTATTTTAAGTCCAAGTGTATGGGAGTTGAAAGGTAATGTTCCCGCCGTTACTAGGCTACTGAAAAGCATGATTAAAGCTGATTCAAGTATATTTCAAGATTTAGTTCCTGTTTTAGGTGTATTCCAAAGATTAATTGCCTCGAAAGTTCATGATATTTATGGGTTTGAATTGCTAGAAGTAATTATGATACATATTGATACGAATCGTCTTGTATCATTTTTAAAGCAAATTGCGGTTTTATTATTACAACGTTTACAAACTTCTAAAACTGAAAAATATGTTAAGAAATTAATTGTATTTCTAGGATTATTAGCAATCAAATTAGGACCTGATTTCCCTATTTCATTTATTGATGATGTTCAAGATGGAATTTTTGCACAAATCTGGAGTAATTTTGTAATTCCAACTATTCCAAAATTTGGTAACTTACAAGAACGTAAAGTTGCTCTAATCGGTTCTATTACAATCTTAAGAAGTAACCTAATATCCACAAAGTATAGCTCCATCATTCCAGCTACACTTACATCCATAATCGATGCAACAGTATCTGAAAGTATTGCAAATTTAAACACCGATCATTTTGACCTAGATAATCTAGAAGAAATTTCCACATTTGGTTCAAGTTTTAGCAAATTGTTTAGCATTTCTGAAAAACAATTTGACCCAATCCCAGAGATAAATGCTGTCCAAGATGTGAAACCATTCGTCTCTAAAGCATTAATGGAATACATTCAAATGACAGGTTCCCAATTTTCAACTACAATTGCTCCACAATTATCAAATGAAACTCAATTGAAACTAAACGAAATGATTAAAAATTAAGTTGCACACCATACTAAGTATCTAAATAACTTACATAGCCTACATATACAATGAATTCATTTATAGATTTCACTTTACAAATACAACTCTTCTCTTGAAATGCCTATAAAACTCTTATCTTAAATCTTTAAGGCCTTAAAATAAAACGCGTAACATATTTCAAGTAAATGAGCGATGAGATGGATATGAAATTTAGTAAGACAGAATTGTTGTGTAATATATAGTATAAAAGGGTGCATTGATCCATTAACTTTGGCATTGAGTATATGGTGAAGAGCACTGATTTATTTATACAGGTAATATAGACAAAAACGTACTCAAGTAAGGTAACTTTAGCTAAAAATAGAGGACGATGGACACGCAAGAGAGTGATCACATTGATATCGATGAGCTTCGCAAGCAGATCCAGTTGCAGTCTCAGCAACAGATACACATGCGTTTGAGAAGGGCCAACGAGTTATCACAAGATTCTGGCGATTTGAAGTCGTATTTGAACGATTTAAGTGCTGCGTTAGCGTCCCAAAGAGAAGCAAGCAATCGCTCGATGAGTTTAGAAGATTTGAGGCTGGAACCGATGTCTATGGAGACAACAGTCGATGAGAGCGTTGCAGACGACCGTTCTGCCAGTGCACAAACCACAAGAGGCAGTGAAATCCTCGAACAAGACGATAAACTCAATGGGCTAAGTGTTCCCAACGCAGATTCTGCTGTGGACCCAGTGTACAGTGGCCCAACTAACATGCGAGGCAGAGCTAAAAGACGGAAAATCTCATCTTTCATAATCACAGATACCAACACCCAAGAGGTAGCCATGGAAGAACCTCTTCCCCCAGAGATGGAGGCCATCGAAGAACCAATGTTCTTTGACGACCAACAAGAGCCCTCTCAATCGGTGTTGGCAGGCACACCAAATAACCAAGAAACTCCGGCGTCAGAAGCAGAAGACAACACAGCACCACAGGAGCCATACGACACAAAGGGCCTGAAACCCTCGCAATTGCGAAACATGCTGGGACCGCATCTGAACTCCAAACAAATCAGCCTGCCACCGGCCTCATGGCAAGCCCTGTCGTCCATCACTGCCAGCCTCACCCACAAACTGGCATCCACTTTCAAAGCAGAACAGTACCCCGGAAGCAAGCACCTGTCAATAGAACGCCAAACCATCATTCCCCTGGTACTCAGACACAACCTGCTCCCACGTCCAGAACACACCAACAGCCATAAAATCACCTCAGAAGAACTCTTCGAAATGTGCAAGCACCACCTCACTGCAGAAGACCTCAACGACCTGGAAATAGCACTCTTCTCATAAGCACCACACACTGACCCAACAGCTCTGAATTTGCGACACCTGCCTGTCACCTCAGGCGTCACAAACCCATATCCAAGTTGACTCTGTTTCCAGACCTTGCCATCCAGAAATTCTTGGGTCTCGTTTACCCACTCCTGCGTACGTTTCTAAGCAAAATCGATTTATCTCGACCCAAAAATTTTTCAAAATCGAAATTTCAATCTTGAAATTTGAATCATCGCAAGATTCTAATAATTGTAATACCATTAATTAAGGCAATGGTGGTCAGTTTGGTCAATTTGGAGGCTGTATTGTGCTGATGGAAGGCATTGGTGGGTTGAGGAGTGTTGTGCAGTGGGCAATTAATGGATTGGAAGTTTTTTTATTAGTTTTGGTTTAGCGGTTGTGTTACTGGTGGGGATTTTGTTTGTGAGGATGACTCTTTAGGACAGGAGATGGATGGAACGGTAGATTTCGATTTGTATAAAGGAAGTTGTGTTCTTTTTGTTTTGTTGTTGACTGTTGGTTAGTTTTTGATTGGATTGGTTCTGGTGGACAAGAGGATATACGATTGATTTGGATATAGATGTCGCTTAATATTTTGGTTTTGGGTAATGGTGGTAGAGAGGATGCTTTAGTTTGGAAATTGGGCCAGTCTCCAACAGTGCAAAGGATTTTTGTTGCTCCAGGGAATGGTGGGACAGCTACCAGTGCTAAGTGTACCAATGTTGAGTTGGGCACGGGCGTTGGTGATTTCGGTAAGTTGAGGCAGTTTGCCCTGGACAACGATATTGGGTTAGTGGTTCCTGGTCCAGAACAGCCTTTGGTTGACGGGGTTAGCGATATATTCAGAAGTGTTGGTGTTCCTGTGTTTGGTCCTTCGTCTAAAGCTGCTGTTTTCGAGGGTTCCAAAGTGTTTTCTAAGGAATTTATGGCTAAACATAACATTCCGACTGCAAGATATGCGGATTTTTCAGATTACGAAGCTGCAAAGAATTATTTGGCAAGTGTTGATTATAAAGTTGTCATTAAAGCAGATGGCATTGCTGCTGGGAAAGGTGTGTTGATTCCTAATGATTTGAAAGAGGCTCAGGAGGCTTTGAAGACTATTATGGTGGAAAAGCAATTTGGGGCCGCAGGGGATTCCGTTGTGATTGAAGAGTTTTTGGAGGGTGATGAGATTTCCATCTTAACCATTTCCGATGGTTACTCATTCTTTAATTTTCCTCCAGCACAAGATCATAAAAGAATTGGTGAAAAGGATACTGGGTTGAATACCGGTGGTATGGGAGCTTATGCTCCAGCACCAGTTGCTACGAAAGCAGTATTAGATGAAATAGATAGAAAAATTATAAAGCCAAGTATCGATGGTATGAGAAAGGATAGACTGCCATTTGTAGGGATCTTATTCACTGGTTTGATGTTGACTGAAAATGGTCCAAAAGTCTTAGAATATAATGTGAGATTTGGTGACCCAGAAACTCAAACTGTTTTACCACTTTTATCTGATTCAACAGATTTTGCACAAGTTCTTTTGGCAGCAGCTGAAAATAGATTAGACTCTGTTGAAATTGGTATAAAAGAAAATACATTTGCTGCCACTGTTGTTATGGCAGCTGGTGGGTATCCTGAAGCTTATAACAAATCAGATAAAATAACAATTGAAAATTCTAAACTAGATAAAAATGATACATTTATCTTCCAAGCGGGAACTGCTATTAATAATGGAGTTTTGGAAACTTCAGGAGGAAGAGTTATAGCTGGTACTGCTATTTCTTCTACCTTGGAAGAAACAGTCAAGAAAGCTTATGAAGTAGTGGACTGTATTGATTTCAAAGATAAATACTACAGAAAAGATATAGCACATCGTGCCTTTAAACATATTCAAAATAATAAAAATTCATTTACTTATGCTGATGCAGGTGTCTCTGTTGATACAGGTAACCTATTTGTTGAAAAAATAAAAGCTAAAGTGAAATCAACAAGAAGACCAGGTGCAGATTCAGATATTGGTGGTTTTGGTGGTTTATTCGATTTGAAAAAAGCTGGATATGATGCTGATGATACTTTGTTAGTAGCCGCTACTGATGGTGTTGGTACCAAATTAATCATTGCACAAGAAACTAATATCCATGATACTGTAGGTATAGATTTAGTGGCTATGAACGTGAATGACTTGGTTGTCCAAGGTGCTGAGCCATTGATGTTTTTGGATTATTTTGCTACTGGCGCTTTAGATATTAAAATTGCTTCTGATTTCGTCAGCGGTGTCGCTGATGGATGTATACAAAGTGGATGTGCTCTGGTTGGTGGGGAAACCTCTGAAATGCCAGGCATGTATCCAGCTGGTCATTATGACACAAATGGTACAGCTGTTGGTGCTGTCAATAAAAATGACATATTACCAAAAATAAATGATATGAGTGAAGGTGATATATTGTTAGGTTTGAAATCAGATGGTGTTCACTCCAATGGTTTTTCATTAGTAAGAAAAATTATTTCTCATGTTGGTTTACCTTGGGATTCTGAATGTCCATGGGATTCTAACAAAACATTAGGTGAAGCTATACTAATACCAACTAGAATATATGTTAAACAACTATTGCCATCAATAAGAGAAAAATTACTGCTAGGTTTAGCTCATATTACGGGTGGTGGTTTAGTAGAAAATATTCCCAGGGCTCTACCTTCGCATTTGCAAGCCGAAGTTGATATGAGTACTTGGGACGTTCCAGAGGTATTTAAATGGTTTGGGAAAGCAGGTAATGTTCCATTAGAAGATATCCTTAAGACGTTTAATATGGGTATTGGTATGGTATTAATTGTCAAAAAAGAAAATAAGTCCAGAGTAATTGACCTATTAACCCAAGCAAATGAAACAGTTTATGAAATTGGTAGTTTGACAAAAAGAAATAATAATGCCCCTGGTTGCGTTATCAAAAATGCTGATGGTTTATATTAATATTCGCAATGGATTTATGCTCATAATAGACTGATCCACTACAATAGAATAAATATGTACTTTTATTATGCAATCAAATGTATTTATTAAAAAAGAATATATAGTATTTTATGACATGGTCGTATTTATTTTATTTACACTGTTTTATTTGAATTTCGATTCTGGTAAATACCCATCTGATCTCATTGTATTGATCAGATTTTCTGTATATTGGTAAATACCAAATGATACACCTCCTGAAAGACCTACTTTAAATAACCTAGGCAACCAACCTTTCCACAATATTAAAACACCTTCTTCTATAAAGATTCTATAAGCACAATTTAATGAATTCTTATAATATTTCCAGGCATATTTACTTTGCATTCTAGTCTTGATAACATCGATTGGTTGGGTTATACCAACTACAGCAGCAGATGATACAAACCCCAATACAAAAGCACTATATTCGTCCACATGCTTAGTTGGTGCAATAATTTGTTTTAAAGTAGTATAAGTTGTGAATCTGACCACTGAATTTCCAACTTGTCTAAATATAGTTGGTATAGACCCCTGGAAGAATCCACGTAAACCTCTCACTTTATATATTTCATTGATAGTTCCAATAACTGTTTCAGATGGGTACTTTTCATAAAACATGAAGGCTTCCTCCCTTGCACTCATTTTTGTTCCATTTTTTAAACCTTTGTGAAATGTTGCCCTAGCTGGAGATTTTTTGCAGGAAGCATCTTTGTTCTTACTCTCTTCTTTCAACTGGTCTCTTCTGTTTGACAAAATAATTGCGTTTTCAATCATAGTAGTCTTCATATTCTCAAATGGAATGATTACCAAAGACTCAACAAACCCAGTAGAAGCACCAGCAGCCAATAGTCGAGAGCCAGCCAATGGCTTCGCTGCTGAAGGATCTTGGTCTTCAAAAAACTTATACATTGAGGAAAACATTGTGAACCTTGCTGTAGTCTTAAACAGGATACTGATATTCAAAAAAGATACACCTCTAAAATAAATTTTATTTTGGTAAAAAAAATTGAATGGAGCTGATCCAGGAAGAGATCTCTGCAGTTGTAAACCAGTCTTCAAAAACTCAAAAGGTTGACAAATCGTTGTCTGGAACACTGAGGCAACAGTACCAGCAGCTATCGAACTTAACAAATCATTATTCCCCTTCTCAATGCCTGACATAGTTGGCATAAATTCTTATATCCTCTAGGTCCTCTTTTGAACCACTCAGCAATCTAACTGAATTGCTTAGTTAATATATGTAGTCACGTAGCAGTGCCTCTTTTCAACAACCTAAACTGCCTCATCAATGTATGCATTCCTAATTAAATAAGTGAATTATAGTATTTAACATTTTCAATTTTCAGGAACTATCATTACAATAATTGATGCCTGAGTTGGGGCATAAAGGAGCCATTCAAGAGGAGACTAGTTAACTGAATAAAGGGCAAGACAATCGTTCTAAGTAGTTCTTTCAACCGTATTCCAGAACACCCTCATACACACTCAATGCAAGCAAAATTTGGAAGAATGCTCACCTCTCCGGAAAGCCCTAATTTTTGCAATTGAGTCACTTTAGTGTACATCCAAGGCCAAGAAGTAACGTTGCATGAACCACTCACACTCTTATCAAGCAACCCATCGTTACAGATTCTGCATAATTGCTGCCAATTCATCAACTCACTTCAAATAGCAAAGGCATTTAATGTTTTGTTCTGAAATTGTGGAAAAAAAAATCGATGAGCTCTGAAACTTTTTCGAAAAAAGTTTCAAATGTAATGTTGAAAGAATGTATCAAAAATTGTTGCAAATTTGATACAATTAATTATATTCAAAAGAGTGTTATAAATGTACTTGAGGTTTCGATTGCAATAGATTAGGTTAGCTGTTGCCAGGTGTGCTCTTTGTTTAATTTAGTGTGTTTCTCTTTTGGTTTCTATGTTGTAGCTTTATTAGAAATGCGAAAATTCTTATCTTTTACTGCAATTGTGTGTAATATATTAGTTATTGTACCCAGAACCAAACCGTTGTGTACAAGCATACGAGCGATGTCTTCCTGTGAGAAAGTATTTAGTAAGATTGATGAGTTGAAACCAAACTTCATCAATCGTTTGGCCAAGGCTGTTGAGATTCCAGCTGTTTCCAGTGATGAATCATTAAGACCACAAGTTATTAAAAAAGCTGAATTTTTAATGGAACAATTGAAAGCTAATGGATTCACTGATATTCAAAGAAAAGAGTTAGGTACTCAACCACCTCCAGTTAATGACAAAAATTTGCAATTACCACCAGTTATTTTATCTAGATATGGTAATGACCCAGCAAAGAAAACTGTTCTTGTTTATGGACATTATGATGTCCAACCAGCTTCCCTTGAAGATGGTTGGGAAAGCGAGCCATTCAAATTGGTTATCAATGAAGAGAAACAAATCTTGAGAGCTAGAGGTTCTACCGATGATACTGGTCCATTAACTGGTTGGATTAACGTTATTGAGGCTCACAGAGCAGCTGGCGTTGAATTACCTGTCAATTTAATTACTTGTTTCGAAGGTATGGAAGAATCAGGTTCTTTAGGTTTAGCTGAATTGATTGCTGAAGAGGCTAAACAATACTTCAAAGATGTCGATGCCGTTTGTATTTCTGATAACTACTGGTTGGGTACCAAAAAGCCATGTTTAACTTATGGTTTAAGAGGTTGTAACTACTATCAAATTACTATCAATGGTCCAGCTGCTGATTTACATTCCGGTGTTTTTGGTGGTATTATTGCTGAACCAATGGTTGATTTGGTTCAAGTTTTGGGTACTTTAGTAGACTCAAAAGGTAAGATTTTGATCGATGGTATTGATGAAATGGTTGCACCAGTTACTGAAAGGGAAGCTAAGTCATACGATGATATTGACTTTTCTCTTGAAGATATCGAAGCTGCAGCTGGTTCTAAAACTTCTTTGTACACGAAGAAAGAGGACATTTTAATGCACAGATGGAGATACCCATCTCTATCCGTTCACGGTGTTGAAGGTGCTTTCTCTGGCCAAGGTGCTAAGACTGTTATTCCTGCTAAAGTTATTGGTAAATTTTCTATTAGAACTGTTCCCGACATCGATTCTGAAAAATTAACTAAACTTGTTGTTGAACACTGTAACAAAGCATTCAAGGCTTTAGGTTCTCCAAACACTTGCGTAGCTGAATTGATTCACGACGGTAACTACTGGTTATCTGACCCATACAATGCCTCTTTTTCTGCTGCTGCTAAGGCTACCAAGACTGTGTATGGTGTTGAACCTGATTTAACAAGAGAAGGTGGTTCTATTCCAATTACTTTAACTTTCCAAGAAGAGTTGAACACTAGTGTTTTATTATTACCAATGGGTAGAGGTGACGATGGTGCTCACTCAATTAATGAAAAACTTGACATCAGTAACTTTATGCAAGGTATGAAGTTAATGAGTGCTTACTTACACAACTACGCTGAATCGCCAGAAAAATAATTACGTTTGTATTTATTTGATTTTTTAAAACATTTTAATCTAAATTTATGTAATGAATTCCATAATTTTTTATTATAATATCAATATAAGATTTTAGGATTTTAAATCTTCATATTTTTCTATATCTCTGTATTAAGATGATTAGTAAATATTCATTTAAAGACTATTAATTCTCATGAATAATTGAATGTTTTGATAATATTACAATTTTTACTAAAAATATCAGAATTTTGTTAAAAACCAAAGATTTTAAGACTAATTATATATAATCTATTGTTATTTTATTAAGTTCCTAATAGATTCATCTTGAATTTGATACTTATAGAGAAAAGATTTCTTGAAGTTATAAGAAGAACAAACCCTTTAAAAGATAATTTTAAAGTAAAAGATGAAGATGGATATATGTTGAAAGATATTATAAAGAAGTTAGTAACAAAGCTTTATCTGAATAAGAATATAAAACGGAAATTCAGATTAAGGATTAATTAAGAAAAAGATACTAATTATTTGAAATTATCATGAAAAACAGAGTTAATAAACATGGTACAAGATACAACAACACTACCATAATTAATTACTTATTTTTGTAGTTTAGCCAAACTATTTAGTAAACTTTGAACATTATTAGTAACTGGTTCGTCCTTCTTTTCTTGTTGTGGTAATTGTTGTTGCTGTTGTGTTGAAGGTGGTGGTGGTGGGTTTGAAGCTTGCATGTAAGGTTCCTGGTTCATTGTAGCAATAGGGTTCATTGGAGAAATATGTGGTTGTTGCTGTTGTGGTAATGGCATAGGACCCTTTTGATAAGGTTGGGTAGAAGCAGCACCTCCAAAATTCGGTTGCTGGTTTGAAGGTTGCACATTTGGATTTTGAACCATTTGTAATAAATTTAGCAATTGTTGTTGATCTTGTTGAGGTCTTGCTTGTTGTTGATTTTGCTGAGTTATTGCCAACAAATTACTAACAACATTTGGTGGTAAATTTTGGATAGCATTCAATAACTGGCCTTGGTCCATCTTACTAGGATTACCACCTAATAATGCAGATACTTGTGGCTGCTGACTTATATTCATTTGAGAACTTGTCTGGTTATAACCCATTGAATTATTTTGTGGTAACATAGATGGGTTTTGATATTGACCATAATTTTGTTGCATTGGAACTGGTTGATTACTATTATAACCTTGTTGATTCATCATGCGGTAATTTTGATCGTATTGTTGATTATTGTAGCCTTGGTTTTGTGGAGCCATATTATATGATTGGCCATAAGGTGGCTGTTGATATTGAGAATTGTAACCTTGGTTTGGATATTGTTGATATTGTGCAGGTGGAAAAGAATTCATATTATCAAATCCTCTTGTTTGTTTATTTTTTCTCATATTGTTAAAAATTGCGACAGCATCTTCACTAGAAATACTGATATACTCATCAAATTTAGTTTCTCCATGTGGACCCTTGTAAAAGGTTTGAACGTCAACATTTCTCGTTTTATTAATTAGAACAACACCCCAAACACCATCATGGGCTGCTTCATTTACAAATGTCCGTAGTTCCATGCGTGGCTTCAGAAATATCATATCTGTTTCCAAACCCGTACCATTTTTAAATTGGTTAAAAACTTCAGTAGCATATGATCTATCAGCAGTTCTTTTAACATAAATAATACAATTTGGAATTCTTCTTTTTGATTTCTTACCACCATATGACGAATCGACATACATTTCTGAAGTATCATTTTCCTCCTGGAATGGACGTTTGGAAGTAGATATAAAAGTGGAACTACTATTTGTACCATGATCACCATGGTCATACTGTGGTCTACTATTGGAACTTGAAACTTCCAAAATTAATTTTTTACCAAAATTAGTTTCTTGTGATTCACATTCGATAGCATCTGTAACAGAAAGTGGATTATTATACTGAATAAAACCAAATGCATTTTTGATATTAATTTGTAATATTTGACCAAATGGAGAGAAAAGTCTATATAAATCTTCTTTGGAGACATTTTTTAATGGTAAATTACCAATAAACAATCTTGATTTTGGAGGTAAATTTTGCATTTCTGCAATTCTATTCTCATTACGTAAATAGTTAGAGTATCTTTCTCTTTCCTCTGGTGTCATTGGATAAGATAAATCTGGTCTTTGAAATAGTCTACGTTTCTCTGCCTCTGATTTAGGTGGTTCTGGGATGCTTGTAGCAGTTTCTTGATTTTCCTGAGGGAAAGCAGTATCCTGACTTGAATTTAATAGGTTCAGAATTGCAGTGATCTTATTATCTTTTGATAAAGTTTTGAATCTTTCCAAATTTAGCATATTACTGTCCATAATTGTTTTAACTTGTCTTTGTAATAAATCATAATCAACATTTTCTTCAAATTGTTTATTCTGGTAAGCTGTTCTGGTTGGTTCCTCTAGTTTTGGTTCAGGTACCGGGTCATCATAGATTGAATATTGCACTTTCTCTTGGGATGGATCACCTTCTTGGGTTTCCGTTGGTTCAGATTGTTTATCAGATTGTTGCTCAGCTTGAGGCTCAACTTCCTCAACTGGTTGTTCAGCAGCTTGCTCGGTATCTTGCTCAGCTGGTTGTTCAGCAGCTTGCTCGGTGTCTTGCTCAGCTGATTGTTCAACTTCTTGCTCAGCTGGTTTTTCAACGTCTTGTTCAGCAGATTCTTCTTCTTCATTACCTGTTTTCTGCTCTTCTACAACCTCTTCAGACGATGCTTCCTCACCTCCATACAAACCTTCTTCATCATCGCCACTTTCAACTGGACTATCTTCTTGCTTCGTCGAAGTCTCATCGCTAGCAGCATCACCCACTGTTTGCTCTGCAGAATCATGGATATCCCCATCTTGGCTCTGCTCAACATCTCCTTGGTGCTGAACATCAACAGGTTCCTCCATATTTGCAGCCGTTTCCCCGTGAACAGTATCTTCCGTCTCAGACATCGCTATGGGCTCAAATTTTTTTCCTGTAATTCGTCAACTCTAGCTTGCACTAACACAAAATGCAAAAATACAAGTATATAGACTCCTTATTGCCTTCAAATAACATAACAAGTAAATACAAATACAAATACATTTATATTTATATTTATATAATTCCTTAAGAACAAAGAAGTTAAAGTTCAAAAAATTCTTTCGTGTAGATCACTATTTACGAAGGGTGGTTTAAGGTGATGAGAATATTTAAAGTATGTACTATATATACATATATATAAAGCACTATGTACAGCGGTACACTAGGCAAGTGGATGATGAATTAGGTTAACGAATATTGAGTATGTGTGCGACGACGTTCGAGTGCTTTTCGTTCGAGTTTGATTGGGCTTGAGATAGCTGCTGAGGCTAGAACGGTCGTTCCCTCCATTGGATATGGACAAGTTTTTGCAGGTGGAGGACGTGTGACACTTCCTAACGGTATTGGCAATTACGACTACTGCTGAGGCTTTCTGGAATCTTCAATCTCCAACAGAACATTGCTTTCCTTTGTGTTGTCTTTGATGTGTGAATCGGAATCTACAGTATGTGCTGGGCAGGGTAATGCGGTTCCTAATGCTACAGATGAACATGCAACTAGGAACGTAGTTAGGAACAGTTTATTAGTCAGTTGATTTCTGGTGGCTGCTCTCATTAGTGCTTGGGTGGAGTTGGAATAAATAATGCTGTTAAGCGAATAAAGTGACTGGAATATGCAATTTTTACCAAAAATTCTCAGTATCTTGTATAAATATGTATGCTGGTGGTTCGACGAGTTTCCAACAATGCTTGTGTATTTTGGGTGCTTATCGGTGGACTAGGCTAGGATATATCTGAAATCAATGAGTGATGCTTTCCTGCATTAATATAATAAAGTAAAACAAAAGCTGTTACCATGCAACATCGCAGATCTGGCTTATCACATTCTTATATAGTTGCATATTTATATGGCGAATGTCAAATGTGCTGCATGGAATGGGCCGGGTAATACTCTTTCGGATAGATCGGTTAGTAGTAGTTCGGGTAACGTTGATTGTTTATCACGTGATGCTTCATTGTTTTCTGATCACGTGATGCTTCATCTCTATTACTTGTGTTATAATTGGGCCCTGTGATTACTTACTCAAGATACTGTCTTCGAAATGTACATGGTTCAAGGACTTGTACTATCCAAAGTGGCACTACATTGCAATTTCATCTTCTGAAACAATAAGAATATAAAAAAGTTGTATTATCGATCCTTGCAACGATTCTCATCCGGGCACACGAAGGTAAACCCTTGGGTCGGCACGATGGCTGACCAGAAGTATAGTTGCACCCAAGACCCATAAAAAAGTTGATCTCCAGTCCATTCTACTATCCAAGCCCTTCCACTCCCTGAAAGAGAGCAAAAAGAATGAACAGCAACATAAATCAATATTGTCATGGGCCAGGAACGCCTCGGAAGGGTTCAACCTCTATAAGACACTGAGTATGCTGCGAATGGCTGTGAAATTTGCGTTACCTTTCTGCATTATAAACAAAGAAACGGAAACCTATAATAAAAGGAAATAGTCAAAACATTAGTTAAAACTGAAGTCCTTTATTTTATATATAACACAAATGAATCTTCTTTGCTTTATATACTAATGAGTTTTGGCCTTGGCGGAAAATTTTTTATCAGGCGGTAGGTGTTGATGGTTCCGGGTAATCTGATTTTGCGATGCCTTATTTTAGAATTAGGGCATAGTGTTTTAATACGTATAATACATTTAATCGCTATATAATATAGAGGTGACAGTAATGTTTTTATTTTAAAATCAATGCTATACATATATATATATGTATTTAATTATGCTACAATTATGTAGAAGTACAATTGTGTTTTATTTTTTATATTAGGGTTGCCTTGAGATACTGTTTCTCTGGTTCGCCTAGTGGTAATGATTGTAATCTTGATTTAATATCTTGATCAATTGTTTCGATATCTTGTTTTGTGATTATTGAGAATAGGTTTTGTGACATGACGTTGCAAGCGACTTGTACTTGCATGGAATCTTGGTGACCCTCTGCGTATAATGATAGTGAATTTGTTAAGGACAAAATATTATCTTTGTTTTGTAAAATATCTGGGGAAGACAACATTGCTAGATATTGTTCATACACTGCAAAGCTTTTATTCCAAGTGTCAAATTGAAATTTGTCCAATGAGGAGATTAAGGAAGATATTTTCTTTAGTTCTTCAGTGCTTCCACAGACAAGTTTTGGTGCGACTATTGTGGAGAAAAGTTTTTCTGCTTCTCTATATTTTTCAGCCTTAATTAAATTTTCAAACTGTAAAATGTGATCGTTCGAATATTTGTTGTATAACGCCAATGCTTCAAATTTTATTGAGGTTGGTAATTTTAATCTGTCATATGTGTAATCAAACTTTTTACTTTTCATAAGTTTTGGAGTTTCATGGAAAAGTGTAATATCAAGCTGTTGTTTAGCAACATTGTCATTGCTTAAGAAAGTAGAGGCAATTAATGACTCCATGGTCATATTAGAGTATCTCATGGATTCGATTATTTTCAAAGTAACAAAATCACTCAATTCTTCACTTATAGAATAAAACTCGGATTGTCTTAAAATTTCAATAAAATACCAAAGGTTTTCAATGTTAGAAAATTCAGAACTTAAACTGGTTGTTTTCAATATTTCTGTAACGGTTTGTTGAGAACCAAACACTTTTAATATGTCATCGATGATATCATTGGTAGGTCCTATTTTAAACAGAATTAAGGATACTAATTCTTCTAGTGAATATTCATCAATTTGACCATAATATAATAATAAACCTAATTGAGCCAAAAAACTAAATTCATTCTTGATTTCATCAAGTAATTTCACATCGTCAATCAATGTGTTACTTAGCAATTTATAAATACGAACAATATTTGCATCGATATTATGGCCTAAAGATTCCCATTTTTCAAGTTGACGTTTAGCACAATTCCTTACCTGTGGGTTATTGGAACCAAAATAGGTAACTAAAACAGCCAAATGTGCATTCTTAGAATTTATGGCCAATTTAGTGGCACTCATAACATCGTTCATTGCTAAATATAAAAAGATCCTGCTTAGTTCGTTCTCACATTCGATTAATTTACTCGATAGTTCGTCCTTAATTTGTTTTGAAATCCAATTACATAAATTAGTGAAACGAGCCTTTTTGCAGAATGTCACCCATGTATCAGTGGCAACGTCATTTGCTGCAGCAATTGGATCAAATAATATTGAACAAAAGTCCCATACTGAGGAGTCTTCGTTTTCTGAACGATAGATATTTGAAAGATCAAAAAAATTCATAGAAGTTTTAGATATTGTTGGGTATGCATTTGAACTTCTGGTCACTACGACTGCTTTATTTAGCAATTTTTCAAAAATATTTGAAGTTAACGAGATGTTTTTAATAGTACAAGGTGTCGTACTGATGTTAATAGCTTTCGATTTTTGATCCATTAATATTAAGGAAGATGATGATAATTTGCCGAATGAATAAGCACTATATTTAAAGTGACTAGAAATAGTCTTCGAAATTTCAATGTTTTTTTCAAAATCAGTGAATAATTGATTAATTCCAACAGTTTTATCCTTAGATACTTTATTTGGTACCGAAAAAATTGAGTATAAAGATTTTCCAGCTATATCTAGTTGTTTGGACCATGATGTAGATACTTTCAATTTTGGGTGAGCTTCCAATCCTATAAAATCTTCTGCCATAACGTCTGGTTCATATTGTCTTTCATTTACAATAAATTCATCTGCATCATTAATATCATCATCATAATTCATCACTATGTCTTTTTGGAAATCATCTGTCTCATTTGATTCGGTCAGTTCATCAGCCTCAGAATGTTCTTTGCCAGTTTTATTAGAAAACATGTTTTCTTCAGTTTTTTCATTATGATCATCAGCTTTTTCTTCTTCTTCATCAATTAAACCCCAAATACTAAAATGTTCAACCTTAAATGTCCAAGAACCAGAATATGGATTGTAAGAAATAAATTCCATTCCTTTCATTTTTTTCAATTTAGCTACAAAATTGCGAAAGATTGATGTTCTAGCAAAATCTTTAATTGGCAACTTGGTGGCATTATCAGTTGGGTAAACATTTTCCAATGTAATTGTTGCAGGAACATTTATGCCAGAACCCATTTCTGGTTTAATAGATGCATCTGGATAAACTTCTACTGTCTTCGTTGAATTAAATTTTACAACATTACCAAATAATGATCCAAAAAAGTCATCCTTAAAAGCTAATAAGTCAACAGGAAAATTGAAAGTGATATAACCGTATCCTTTCCTACCAATGACAAAATCAGATAAACTTTTTAATTTAAAATCTGGTAAATTTTCCAAATCTTCAATTGATGGTGAACACCAGTAGTCTGTCTCTTTTAGAATTTGAACAGCTTTATTGTTTAGATCATTTTCATAAGTATCTTCTAAAGATTTTGAAAATATATTATTCTTTTTTCTATTAGTATTCTTTTCATCTATGTTACTTGTATCTTCCTTCTCAGAATTCAAGTCGCTATTAACATTTGTAACTAATTTTGAAACATGAGATGTGCCTGATAATAATTTTAGTTTTTTTGCTGCAATTCTATCTGGTTCAATATTTAACTTACGCAAAACAGATGAATCAATAATACGGCTTGAGAGTATATTTTGACTAGAAGAAGTCTTTGAATGAAACAAATTTTGACTATTATTTCTTGAACTTGAGTTAAAGTCAGACAAAAATCTATATTTGTTATATGAGTTAGAATTAGTGTTTCCTTCATGTGGTAAAGCTAGTTTGGGATCATTCGATAACCTTAAATTCAGCTTATGTACCAACGTTTGTTTATTTGCATGTCCATTTGTAGCACCACGAAATTGTGACCTACTAGTTAAGTTACTTGAATTAAGAAACTTATTGTCATTATTAATATTTCCTACAGAAGAATTGTCCTTTTTAATGGACGATGTGATAGACTCTGGCATTTTAGTTATTGTGTTAGTAGCAATGCTTGGAGGCATGTGAAATCCATATGGATTAGAAGGTTGTGCTTGATTCCTGTTTGGCAAGTTAGATGCATTATTTGCAAATAACCCACCTAATCCAGTATTACCGGTATTACTAAATAACCCACCTGTGGCAGGGGCAGCAGACTGGCCAAAAAGACCACCTGCAGGTTGTGAAGGTGCTGGCTTGTTCGCACCAAATAATCCAGATCCTAACGTCGAAGCTGGTTTAGCTGCACCAAAAAGACCTGTGCCAGTGTTACTTTGCATTGTTGTGGCAGGCGTATTAGAGTTCCCAAAAAGCCCACCAGCAGTAGCACCAGCACCAATAGTAGATGTATTATTTGAACTTATATTTCCAAATAAACCTCCACTGGTTGTTCCCATTGAATTAGTAGTAGATGCTGTACTATTATTATTGTTATTGTTATTACCAAACAATCCACCGGTCGCAGGCTTTGCTCCAAACAATCCACCCGCATTAGTCTGATTGCTGCCTGAATTGGCATTGCCAAATAACCCTCCTGGCGCACTTGCAGTATTGTTTGATAAAGAATTAGAAACTGTATTTCCAAATAATGAAGTTGGTTTTTGTTGTTGAGTACCTTGAAAACCGGTCGTTCCAACACCTGCACTGCCCATTGAGGTGGATGTATTATTTCCAAACAACGAGCCTGGCTTATTAGTATTAACTGACCCAAACATCGTCTAAATATGTCCCTCTTAAATAAAAATGGTTTAAATAATTGGTCTATTGAAGATATTGTCTCTTGAATGCAATTTATAACGCTATAAACCAAATAGACATCAATCCCACCAATTGGAAAGCAATTTTTTCTCAACAAAGAAAGAAACTAATGAATCTACACCCTCGATAGAGCACCACAAGCGTAATAAAGAATTCAAATACACCTCAATTGTTCAAGATCAATGGCTATCACTTTTGTAATTGTTTGTATATTTATCAAGTTTTTAGTAACAATTTTTCAAGATATGTGCTTAACGCTTAAAAAGTTAAAAGAAAATTTTGTATGGCGCACAATTAGACTGTGTATCACCGAATACGAGGTGGAGAGTTTGTGAGAAGTGTCAGTAAATGCAATAGCTAGCCTGTCATTTGGTAGACATGGGGCATGCGTTATGGGTAAACAGGTTGCAGTTCCGGGGGTACTTTGGGCTGAATGAGTGGGAGAGTTGGGAATGACAGATAGTAAGTCATCCAAGTGGCCGAAACGATTGTAGTGTTGTCATTACCGTGGAAATACCATGAACTGGTACTTTAATTTACCTTTACAAAACACAATTCCTGTTTTGAGAGTATCAGTCTGTAACATAATACTAAATTTGGGTGATTATGGTAGTAATTGTCCCCTATGATATGCAAGTGTATAGGCAAAGTCTAATCTGAAATTCTGTTCATTACTATCCGATATAGTGTAACGGCTATCACATCACGCTTTCACCGTGGAGACCGGGGTTCGACTCCCCGTATCGGAGTTTATTTTTTTTCTTTTAATTGTTTCATTAACGTTCATCATGAATAGAATAATAGAGGTTTAATGTTGATGAAAATTCATAATTTTTTGTTAGAATGTATTTCTTAAACTATATATATATGTGCCTCTAAATGAAGGTATCGATAGTCTGATAATTACTTAATCAGATTATAATTCACTTGATGAACTATTATGATGAAGTATTACACCTTCTAATTTTGGTGTAATAATGAAATGCTTAGTTAGTTATTTTCTTCGTCCTCTTTTGTCGTAACGAGTGCGGTTTTAATAATTCAAAACTACACATCATGCCAGTAGTGACACTCATTACAGCACCCCAATTTTCGAATTCACCACAGTAATTCGGAGCTGAGAAGATGGTAACCAATTTCTTCTTGGCAAAAAATTCATAACCGTCTTCGACCACCATATGGCCTCTGATGATTAAATCGAATTTAAACCTTGAGCAAAATTCGGCTACTGCTTTTTTTCCAAATGTATATGATACACCTCTGTCATTGAGCGACCAGCTTTGTGTTTGTGGATTAGGATCACTCCAAAGTATATCTGTTAAAAATCCTTCTTCAGGAACGTCAGTTGGCCTCTTTATATTGGAAATTTGAGACATTGAATTTATTTCTGGTGAAATACCACCATGTACGCAAAAAATCTTATCTTGAATAATTGCTGCAAATGGTAAGGAATTGAAGACATCGATGAACATCTTCCAAACTTTGGTATTTTTCCGTCTCTTACATTCATCATAAAAACCATACATTTTGGTAACATTTGCAGACTCGTGATTACCTCTAAGCATAAAAAAATTTTCTCTATATTTAATCTTATAACATAAAAGTAATAAAATAGTCTCTAAAGATTGTTTACCACGATCAACGTAATCACCTAAAAATAAATAATTGGTTTCAGGAGGAACACCACTTAATTTTAATATTCTTAGTAAATCAGTAAATTGACCATGGACATCTCCGACTACTTTAATTGGTGCTTGCAATTTTAATAAAGATGGTTGGTTTAAAAAAATTTCTCTTGCATGATAACAAATCAATTGAATTTCCCATGAATGGAAAGAAAAATCTTTCGATTTATAATATCTTGTCTCTCCTAATTTCAATAATTTTTCAATTGCATCATCTATATTCACACCTTCAGTCGATGACGAATCCGATGAATATCTTTTCAAAAATACTGGTTTCGAAGACGATCTGTGGTTTGGAATGGATGAGTACGAAGTTGAAACATGGCTTCCACTAGTGTGGGAACTTTGTTTATGAAAATTCTTATTTGAATTCACTGAGGATGGAGAAGCAATAGGCGTACTTGTGGAGCCTGGCGTTAGATATGACTGAGGAGTTGGGTAAGCAGATAAATAGTTAGCGCCATTTACATTGCTGGAATTCGCATTCATGACAGTGAACATCGACTGTTTTAAATGATCATGGGCTTTTGCCTGCAGACCATTTGTCCTGTTTGAACTGGATGTCTGTGCCGAAGCAGTTGTATTATCTGTGCTTGTTGTGAACAGAGTATTATTGTCACTTGCATTGCTGATATAACTGCTGTCGCTACTTGTGCTACTACAGTAGTCACTGTAGGTGGTAACAGTCGTGGATGATGCAAACGATTTGGCTAAGGATATGTCTATATCCAAGTTGAAATCATTTGAACCTTGATAATCTACACTAGTGTCCAAGTATGAATTCTTGTACCGGTGTCTCCCCACCGACCCTACAGCGCTGTTTAAGTTCTTATTATCACTATTGTTGTAAATTGGAATATTTATATTCCTCGTGTTCTTATTGATGATAGTAGGGGGCCTACTATCATCGGGGTCTTTGGGTTCATTGGAATTGAGATCATCGCTTGTAGATTGTTGCTGTTGGCTATTATTTGGGGTTGATCGCGCTACTTTTAAACTGTCATTGGTTGACGGGCTCTTTCCCATAATATGGTATAATTATAAATGTAGAACGAATTTGAACAAACTAGAACTTTCGAAAAAATATGAAGCGTTATAGCACCTTATATATATGTATATAATCTCACTTCAATATGAGTAATATCTAGAGGAAAAAAACAGATGTTGAAAACTATCAAAATATCACAGAATGGCAATCGAAGGGAGGGGTGCGTATACGCTAATTGAAATAGAACGTTTATTATAGAATTTCTCAATATATCCCAAGTCGCACTTAACTAAAAGGAATAAAAGCAATTATTACTATAATATAATTTACACTTATTTCAAAAATTCACAAAACTCTTAGTAATAATATATCAATAATATATCAATAATATTATACTAATGTAATTGCAATTAGTAAGTGATCGTAACACCATTTTATAATAGTATTTTAATATGTTAGTATTTTCTTATAGTTTATACATTATTTTATATGATATATGTAATGCGTTTAAGAATTTGTAAATGCGGCAAGGTGTATATCGCGTTGCACGACTAAAAATGTACGTATTGTGATTTCTTTTTTCTTTTTTTGAAGGGGGAACGATTAGAATTTAGGGTAGTCGGGTAATGGGTGCAGGCGGGTGTCGGCGGCTGTTCGTGGGTAATGACGTATTTTCCGGGTAATTTGACTGGTGTGTCACGTGATGTGGAAAGTATAGTATTGAATATACAAGAGAAACATACTGCACTGAGTATAACGTAAGTTTTTTATTTGTACATATATGCAGTTAATATGGTAAATACAGTTTTATTTATCTGGTTAATTCTGGGACTTTGAAGTTTGTTATTCTTCCTTCTTCGTAGATTACGTCTAATACGTGGCTTAATGTGTTGTTTTCCTTTAAGTTTAGGTATTTTTTGTAGAGGATTAAAGCGGTGAATGCATCTTCAATGGAGTCATGGTTCCCCTCTTGGATGTTTCTATCTAGTATTGCAAATGCTAAATATCTAAGTGATAGGTATCTTTTTCCTTGTAAGAAATATATGGAAGTATCTCTGATTTGGTTATTTGGGATATTGATATTTATTTGTTTGAAATCATTGTTTAGACCATGTCCTACGAAGACACAGCCAATTTGCATTAATAACCAAATTTTTCTGTAAGTGACGTTTCTGTTTACTAATTGTTTTGAACTGTTTTTAACATCCAAATCACCAGGTTCTATACCACTATATTTGGTAACATAATTCTCGATATGATCATTATTGACAATGTAATCGTCGACAAATGGTTCTCCAAATCGATCACCTTCATCACCTCTTAAGATGGAAACACGAGCAAGAGCAGTTTTTTTAGGTTTAATGATAGTTTTATTTCCTTTACAGTCAATTTCACTAATTTCTTCGTTAAGAACAACAAACTCAGCATCAATTGCAACCAACGTTCCAGGTTTTGGTACATCGCTTGGATCGTCTTTATTTAACAAAGTGTATTGCTTGATCGCTTCTTTTCTTATTCCATTTGCAAAATGATCACGGTATAATATGTTATAGTTTACTGGATAACTATCAACAGATAAAAATGGTTTCTTTATCTCTTCAGAATCACAGTAAATGACTGTTTCTATTGTTTTCCACCAGTACGAGATGTTTAATGCTTCTTCTTCCTCTACTTCAATGACTAAATAATCATTAAACATATACCATTTAAAAGAATTTGATGCGGAATCAAAAACTCTAGAGTAAGTGACTAATCTTGATTCACCATTTGTATCGGTGATTCTAGCAATATAACCACTTAATTCATATTTAAAAATAGGATTAGATGTCTTCAATTCACTTGGCTGACTTTTTAGTACAGCTTTGTCCTTGGATATTGTTGCATGAAATTCTAATGCTAACCAGTCTTTTACTGTTCTTGCGATACTCCATGCAAAATCAGATAACAATAAATTTAGGGAGAGAACAGGAGGTAAGTTTTTTATAATAGATTCATATTCAACCAATTCTTGTTTGTTACAAACCTCACAAGTACTTTGCATTAAGGTAATTCTTTTCATTGATGATTCTATGTACGGTAAGATAGTTTGATTGTTCAATTTCCTTACATTATGTTTTAAATTGGTTTTTATTGGGGAATATACTGTTAATGTAGGAACAATGCTTGTATTTTTTTCGTAATGTAAACAACTAGAAGAAATATTTGTTTCTAAATGGAATCCAAAGGCTTCCTCTAAAGTTATACTATGTATGTTTCTTTGCAATTCGTCTGTCATCAAGTGATCTAATAAAAATTCATTAAAATTTTGTATTGTGCTAGTCATTAAATGTTCGTTACTATCAACCAATGTTTTCTTACTCATGAGTGAATCATTACTAGTTCGATAATTTATTTCTATATTGTTTTTTTGTGAATTTTTGGATAAATTCAAACCAGGGACATTAAAAGATTTCCTTTCTTCTATTACATCCAAAGTACTTTGTAAATTTGATGTTAAACATACTCTACCTTCTGACCTTTGCATCATATCATAAAGATAACCTAATTCTGTTAAGATGGAATTTGGGCTTAAATTTTCGTATTTTAAACACCCAACAATGAAATTGAATATTTCTGGTACAAATCTGTAAAGTTGAACTATTGGATTGATATATGGATGATCTAAATCTGTATCTAAACCTGAAAATTTACTCTGATTAAATGCCTTAAAGTCAAAATTATCTGAACCATATTTACCATGCGTTAATTGTAATTTTGTATATGCAGGTGGAATTTCATTATCTTTTTCCGGTTTATATCTTAATAAATCACTAATTTCATTTGAACCGTTGGTATTTGTATTATTAGCGATAGTATTTTTATTTGTTAGTGTAGTTGTTGCACTCTTTTTCTGCCTTGTCTCAGCTAATGATACATAAGATTCTGCAACATTACCATGACCGTATTTTGATTTATTGTACCTTAATAATGGAAATTGTTTTGAAGCCAAATGAGAACTAGTACCTTGTGCAGATCCTGCTTTTAAATTCAAAGGATAATGTTTACCTTGAGGAGAATGTAATGATTTTGTATCAATGCTTTTTGGAATTGTTCCGTTACTGCGAAAAATAACTTGTGGCCATGCAGACAGTAATTTTTCATTATAATATGGCATACCAACAGAACTTAATGGATAATCTAAGTTGTCAATTGATGTAATTCCTGGAGTAATACCATCGTTAATATACTCTGGATATTCTAATATCTCCAGTTTATTAGTAAAATTTGCACTACCTCCTGAACGAGACCATAAATTTAAAGTACAATCATCGTTTAAAAATGCAATATGATCTCCATTGGGTGAAATTTCCATAGCTTTAAGTGATTTACAAGGATGCACAAATTGAGTTCTCAATATAGGATTTGATAAATCTATGAAATCAAATGATCCTTGCTCTGATGCCACTAACATTATAGTTGGTAAAACTGGATGTAATGCAACAAAATCTGCACCATTAGATCCCATTGTTGTTCCTTTTGAAAAAGATACTGGGGGTAATTGTCTCATTATTCTCAAATCGTATACATTCACAAAAGGATCAGAGTACATGTTATTGAAACGCTTAGATTTCCCCACTGTAGTCAATGTATAATCTCTAGAATCCATTGCTGATATTGTAGCAGAATGACCAGCAAATGATTTTATTATATGATTTGAATTCGGATCTAATAAATCAATTGAACCTGATTGTTTACCAATGGATATGATTTTATTATTTGTACACATGAGTTTAACCTTAGGATTATAATCTACCATAGACGATAAACATCCTTTATTTATATCAATTGAAATGATACCTGTATTTGTATTATTCCCTGCACAATAAATCAAATTTTGTGAATCATGCGAATTAAAACACATCGTTTTCAACCCTGTCAGCACCGACAGCTCCATACTTGTAATATTCGACATGGTAACACCTCTTCTATTCGAGATATGAATAGAATCATCACACAAAGAAATGATTCCTTCCTTACGCACTAAAATATCATTCACTGGAATAGCACCAATATGAGACGTCGATCTCGTGTACAATTGAGAATTGATATCATACGACGACACTCGCCCGTACGTATCACCACACCAAATTAAATTCGCATAATCATCAAACACTATTTTGCTGATTTGTTTCTCCTTCTCATCATACCTAAAATACGATTTTTTCAAATGTTCCGTCAAATCGACAGAATTAACAAAAGAAGGCTGCCAATTGTTCATAATACCATGAATTTTTTCTTATTCAAAAAAATAACACTCTTTCCTTATCTCTCTCTTTCTCTACTCCAATAAGTAAAATAAATTTAGCACCAACAATCCACAGTTGCGTCTTTCGAGTAATGCAATCTATAACACCATAAACAAACACTAACCTCTTCAGAGAACTCCCGAACTAACAAACCACTAGCATGCACACCATGCAATTGAATACAATGAATGCCTTTAAACAGTATTTAGTGTATATTAATAGGAATAATACTAATAGTAGTTATATTTATATATATATATATATATATATATATATATATATTACTATTATTATTATTATTATTAAACAGACATAAAAATTATAGGGTATGGTGTTACCCGGCGTCTGTTTCGTTGAAGACGATAACTGAGTTTCATGTATGTTTTCTGTTTCGGACGAACGGAGGAGACAGGATTTAATTTAAGCGCCGAGGAAAATTTTTCTTTTTTGTGTTTTTGGAAGGATTTACATCTTTTTTTTGAGAAGTATATAAGGGGGACATAATTTTTTGTTTATTTGGGAATAGGAGTTTCAGTATTTATATGATCTTTTTTGGTACAGATTTTGTTTTCCATTTAGATTTTGTTTTAAGAAGACCAAATCTCTTTGCCATTTGGCTTAGATCAAGTGTAGTATCTGTTCTTTTCAGCGTAACAACTGAAATGACCTCAATGAGGATCATTACCTTTTTAAGTTACAACACATTTTTTGGCAACTTTCACAAATTTTTATTTTCCAGTGCTGTTATTGAGTTCTGAGGCAGGGGGAGAGATCTTTTCTGTTTGAGGGGTTCATCATGGTGTTGGAAGGTTATTTGGGTACTGGGAGATCATTTTGGGATGTCATTTGAGTCTTTAAGAATTCATTTTTTTTTAGATTTCCTGAGAAAAATTCCTTTTTTTGGGAACGTCTGGTTTATGAGTTGGGTTGAGTGGCATTATAATAAGATGATTCACGGTGTATGTTCTTATTTTTCATTCTTTTGGTTGTTATAGGAAGAGCTTTTTTATAATTATTAAGGTTGCTTACTTTCTCTGAAGGAAGATTTTCATGGTTTGTTTTCCTTAGGGCTCGCAGGATTCCAATTATTTGTGTTTTATAGTTCTGTCTTTGATTGGCCTTTTGTTTATTGTTGTATGTGTTATGGATTTTCATTTTTTGGAAAGACGGTTTGGGTTTGTTAAGATTATCATGTCACTTTGTTGGCATCATGTTCTTTTCTGTAATAGGGTAGGCTTGCTTATCCCCCCAGATCACCATGTTTTTCCAGAAAAGAGGTCTTACTTATGACGATGCTCAGAGGTGTTGGTTGGAGTTGGTTATGAAATACGATTCTTGGGTCTCGTGAGACTGTTTGACGGTTTACATGGCTATGAGTTTCACCTTTCAGGAAAGAACTTTATTGTTGTAGAAAGTCCTTTTTGGCATCCATTGGGGCGGATCATAGGGACTCATCTTCAAGGACGGGTTTCCGTCTGTGGATTGTTTTAGTCACTCATATGGCTTGGTTCGTACTGGGTGTTTAATGATTATTCTTTAATGATTAGGAGTGTCGCAACCCTTGCACTGGTTCATGATTGTTTTTAAACAATCTATGGACATTTTATCTGGTTGCTTGATGCATCTCTTGTCTCTTTGCCCTCCTTTCTACTCTAATAACTAATGAATGAGTTCATTCATTGTTTTTAGTTTAGCTATATACATCTTTATATACTAAGTACATTTATTATGACACTCATATATCCAGCATTTAATGACACTTTACTTTCAGCAATTAACGTTATTATTATGAATTTGATGTTCCAGATGGTGTAATTCCTAGCCCTAGGATAATTCACAACTTTAAAAACCAATGTATGTGTTCAAAACATTAAATTATTATTTAGAATTATGATATCTACTACATATTACATATAAATAAATAATATATATAGCATTACATAGCCAAAGTATTTACAAGCATTTAATCATCCTTCAAATAAAAAATTTCGTTGAACAGTTTAGCACAATGAACATCTGATTCTAATTTTGAACATAGTAAAAAAACTCCACTAAACTTTCTATGCAAAGAATATGTCTCATCTGGTGGTGGACATAGTCTCTCATTCAACATTAGTCCAATATTTTTTCTTATTCTATCAGAAACTGTCTGATCGCCGAAGGGGAAGATATCAGAATCCTTGCCTCTAAAGACCTCACATAAGGTTACAATACTTTCCACATGTGCGTCTACCATAGTTTTTGATTCTAATCCGTTTAAGTAGCCTAATTTAATTGACATTTTTTTAACTCCTTCATAGTTAATATCTCTAGCGTACGTCAACAGTTTCCTATAATCCGTTACAAAACGTTTAGGGAAAGGTCTTGAAGCACCGAAATCCAATAATTCAATATTGTTAGACTTCTCATTGTATAAGAAATTTGCCCAGTTTGGATCGGTTTGCATGAATTCAAAAGTTGCAATTTCATTTAAACATAGTCTCATTATATTTTCACCAATGTAGTTTCTCAAATCTTGTGATATATTACTTGGTAATTTCATTATTTCCGTACCTTCTAATTTTTCCATAGTTAAAACAGACTCGGTAGTGAAGTCCTGATAAACTTTTGGAGCAACAAAGACACCATCATTCTCCACTAATTCTCTAAATTTAGTCAATGCCATAGCCTCTCTCTTGTAATCACATTCCCATTTAAGCTCTCTTCTTGCATTTGCTATGGTTTTATCAAGAAACAAACCTTTTGGCAATAACCTAGAGGCAGTCAACAGCATTAATATATTGTTTAAATCAGAATCGATCGAGTCTTTCACTCCTGGGTATTGAACTTTTACTACTACTTTATCACCGTTTTTCAATTCTGCTTCATGCACTTGTCCAATACTTGCGGCTGCAAACGGAACTTTATTGAAGCACTTGAAACAGTCAGTCTCCCAACTGGGTCCCAGTTCTTTCTTTAGAACTCTATCCAATTGTCTTTGAGGCATATAGTTTGCACTATTTTGCACTCTTGATAAAATTTCATACAATTCTTTTGGTAATAACTTTTCATCTTGGAAAGACATCATTTGACCAATTTTCAAAGCAGCACCTCTCATTTTGGAGAATTTCTTAACAATAGCTTCAACATTAGACTCAGAGAGTATCAACGACTTCCACGAGGGAGACTTACCCTTTGTGACCTCTGCTATACTCTTCACAGCTACATTAGCCCCCACATTGGCAGCTAACGAACCATAATGAAACAAACGGGAAAGTCTCGAAGTGGGGACCTCTGAACTCTCCAATTCACGCTTCAGTTTCCCTTCTTGAGCATCGATATCCTAGATCATTAAAGACAAAACTCACAAACAATAAAATCACTTGTAACATCTATTGACATGTATATATACATACATATGGGCACGTATACATATTTGCGACAAGCGAGATATAAATTCATGGAGATCATCACGTTAGTCAAAAAAAATTCCACAAGAACTCACAATATATAGCCATCTCAACATACTTTCTTAACGTTTCTCTGAGTAGAGTACTGTCTGGTGTTCATCTTAACCCCACCGTATTTAACCCTATGGGACAACTTCTTGGCCTCTTCCCACTTGGGATCATGGTACCACTGAAATCGGTTGAGCACAGGCCTCGTCAACGTCGACGTATTGACCCAGGTGGCCAACGACTCCTTAGCAACAACACTAGACCCTTCCACGACACCCTTCAACCCAGACAGCATACAATACCATCGATACAAATTTCGCTCACTACACATACCACTTTCGCGACCAATTCTCAACCAAAAGCAACGGCAACACCACTAAAACTACCACAACTACCAACACCACCACCCAGACACAGATACAACCTGCAAACACAACCGCAACATGGCATCCAACAGCCCATTTATATACAAAAGTTGCATCAAAGTTGCTTTCAGGGTCCTCATCGGTGAAATATTTTTCGTTGCAGACGATTTTTCACTGCAGCACCGATTTTTGAAATAAAGGTCTTGTTGTTAAGATTGGAATAAAGACGATGTGTCTTGATAAGAAGTATATTGGGATGGTATATGAGGATGTATTGTCTTGAAGGGGAGAGATGTTGTGTTTTGTGATCCTTGGGGGCTGGTTAGCGGTTGGTGAGTTTTTTGGGTTGGGAAACGGCGTGTAAGTGGCCATTGAGACGTATTGAAATAGTGTGACGGTACGAAAGATATCATGACTGGAGTTGACGGGTTTGTGCTGGATGAGAAGCGTGTTGTGGATGGGGTGGATGTTGATGGAGGTGGTGGCAAGGTGCTGAAGCGGAAGAATGAGGACAGCCAGGAGGGGCAGCTGGAGGCTGAGATCAAGCGGGTTGCTTTGGAGGACGAGGAGGACGAGTATGAGGAGGATGTGATTTTGGCAGAGGAGGGGGAGGATGAGGCCCTGAGGGGTGGTGTTGTTGAGAGAGGTTTTGACGGGGTTGAGAGCGGTGATTTTGGAAGTGGGGGGCTCGAGAGCAGCGGGAGTGCGGAGCAGAGGCCCGGTGGTGCGGCGAGTGATGACCACATTCATTTGCGACTGCTGTGTCTCATTAGGGAGGCATCGTTAGTGGTAGGGCACAAAGGTGATAGGATAAGCAAGATCAAGCGCATGACCTCCGCCAAGATTAATATATCGGAAAATAAGAAAGATACGCCGGAGAGAGTGATACATGTCAGGGGAGATTATGTCAACGTGGCCAAGGCGATCAACCTGATTGTGAAATCAATGGCAAATACTTTTGATGAAAGTGTAGAGTTAACGAATAATGGTAAAGATGATAGTGCGACAAGTGGGAGTAACCACGGGAATTTCCACAATAAGCGAAACACAGATGCAAACAATGAACTACCGACTACGCTATATTTTCTTATATCGCATTTTTTAATGGGTTATATAATAGGGAAGAATGGTAAAAAACTGAAAGAACTTGAAGAATCAAGTTCGATAAAACTGTTTGCATCCCCGCAACTACTATTACCATCCAATGACAGAATACTGGCAGTCACAGGAGTTTCAGATGCTCTAGAGATGGCTATATTAAACATCTCTAAAACAATAATAGACAATTCAAGCAATCTAAATAATAAAAGATACAAAAATAGAGCCATTTTCTATCAACCAACACCGATGTATTCTGTGCTGATAAACAATTATTCTAATATGAATTACCCAATGCCTTTTAATATGGATATGGGTGTAGGTATGAATATGGGTATGGATATGAATGCTGGGTACAACCACCAACAACATCACCAATACCATCCAACGGATAAGTACACTTCCTACAGGAACAACAAAAGGACACTACCATTAAGATCTGTAAATATCCCGCAGTATAATGCAGCCATTAGAAATGCTAACACAAATGATATCATCTATACACCTGCAAAAGCAGCAAAAGCTATGACTTTTATTCCAAATTTCACAATACCGAATGTCAAAGTTGTCGATTCACAAATGCTGAACCCAGATCAAATATTACCGATGACATTAGTCACAAAGGAAGTCTACATTGACGATAATTTTGTAGGAAATATAATTGGGAAAGATGGAAGGCATATCAAATCGATCAAAGAATCCACTGGCTGTTCGATAAAGATAGATCCACTAGAAGAAGGCTCTTCACAAAGAAGATTAATAATTAAAGGAACTTCAATGGCCTCACAAGCTGCGATAATGCTAATTAGCAACAAGATCGAAACAGATAAAATGAACAGAAAGGAAAGACAAGATTAACTAACTTTTGTTGACCGCTATAGATAATGTAGATGATAATTGAGTAAATAAATAAATCTATATATGTCGAACCGAGATCAATAAATCCATAGGTTTCTTAAAATTGAACAAAAAGAATAGCCCACAAACAGAGGGAAAAAAGAATAACTGGAAACATCACTCAGCAATGGCACACCAAGGTGCCCATTCAATCGAGTGCCTGGTTACCTTGTTCTTCTCAGACATTCATGTAAATTTATGCAATTTCTTAACTATTTGTCTACCGCATTAAATATTGAAATTTCAGTGCAAAAAAATTTTTCACTTCATCTCATCTCATATTTCAATGTTATAGAGAGTAAACTATTGTAAAGAACAATGCATTGGATGCATAAGAAGGCCCAATTGTGCTCTGGAGTTTAAATTGATCTTCTTATTCTAGTCTGTGGTTTTCTTTTCTGGCCATTTTGTTAGAATTGAGTTACAACTGAGCAATTAGAAATCACAAAGTATCAGTAACAGAAGTTTAGCGATGAGGTTGTTAGTTAGTTGCATTGATAATGGTTCGTTAAAGGAAATTGTTTGTAACACGAAGACAGATACTTCTGTACAGACTGCTGTTCAGCCATTGCATGTCGAGACCCATTTAGCACAAAATTTGAGCAGTTATATTGAAAAAATGTGCTTGGTTTCTCCAAAGATTATTTTGCTTGCTAGAGCCAATGGTGTTATTCAATTAGTGAAGATAGATAGTGCACCTAAGTATAATAAGAAAGATTTAGAGGAGAGTAAAGTACCTTTGCCTGAGTTTGAGGTTTCGAGATTTGAGATGGTGGATAGTTTGGAAGGATTACTTGACAACGCCAAAATAGAACATTTATCCAAAGATTCTAAAAGAAGAACTAAACTTAAGGATGGATTTGTTACATTATCACCATTTCCAAAATCTGTGGATACTTTTTTCGTAGCAACCAAGTCAGGTCTAACTCATATCATCAAGTTTCATGAAAAGACAAATAAATTATCAAAAGAGGCTACTTTAGAAGTCAAAGCTCCATTAGAATTTGCTCAATTATATGATTTAGATGTCAAACCTGGAAAATTTGTATTTGGTTATGGTGGTGAAGAAAATTTGGTTAAACTTGTTGAATTGGAAAGTGATTTCTCTAGTTTAAAACAGATATGGGAAGCTAAAAATGTTAAAAATGATAGACTTGACATGCGTGTACCTGTATGGCCTGTTGGATTAAAATTTTTATCAGCATATAATGGCAAAGACAAGGACTCTAATAAACTAAATTACCAGTTTGTTGTTATAACAAGATACTCTCATTTAGCTAAATACAGAACGCAACATGGTCGTAAACCAATGGAATATATAGACTTATTACCAAACCGTGAGCCATTGACCTCTTTAGAGTTAAAATATGAGAACATAACAGAGTTAGGTAATGCAGAAACTGAAAGGTTTGAAGATGTTGAAATCATAACAAATGATACAAAGAAAGATGTAATTCGATTCAGCCACACTGGAAGATTATTATTCAAATTCGGTAAACAAGATATGGTGGGTGCCTCAACCTTCATTGGAATAGATGACCAAAAATATCTGCTACAAGGTGGACTAGACAGATACCTAAGAATATTCGATCTTCAATCAAATAATAGAGTAGTCAAGGTCTATCTTGGTAGCAAAATTGAAAGCATCATTATGCTCGATGATGAAGAGATCGAAATACCAGAAGATTCAAACGACCCATCATACGACCGGAAGAAGAGAAAGAAACAACAAGAATTAGCAGAAGATAACGAAGAAGAATTGTGGGATACTTTAGACAAGAGATCAAAGAACCTTAAAAAGTAGATAAGACATTTCTGCCCTCGGTTTTCGCTCGCTACTCTGCCTTCATATATAGCTAAATGCATCACTTCGTAGTACAATATATAGCCACACCTGCATATGTAATATAACCCATCCATATACTCAATTCATCTTCGTAACAACGTTCTGAAACATTTTTATCTCTCATCAAACAGTAATCTTTTATAGTGAAGTATTTAATAGGGCCATCGCGCAAATATTTAAAGGCATAAACCTTAGATAATAACTTTTAAGACTATAAACAATTGACTTGGTAGGATAGCCATCCATTAGATAGACTATTATATATTTGGAGAGGTCATTTAAGTGGTAGTGTTGCTTGAGTATTAGTTTATTGGTAGATATTACTAGAAATAATAGAGATTTCAAGACAGTTGCAATATATTGAAATTTCGATAGTTGAATATAGAAATATTAGTATTGTGGTTTCTTCATGTCTAGTAAATTCTATGATATACCCGGGTCCCAATTGCCTGGAGGAAGAGACAATCCCAATGAACTGACAACCTTACTTCCTGTTAGGAAAAGTAGTATGACTTATTTTAATTATACGTCGACACCTGCTGGTCAGAAAGTTTCGTCCAAATATGATCCAAATAATCCTAATAAGGACAAGCTAGGTACATATGATGGTGTGTTTATTCCAACTACGTTAAATGTTTTGTCTATATTGATGTTTTTAAGATTTGGGTTTGTTTTAGGTCAACTTGGTATACTTTGCACATTGGGGTTATTATTATTGAGTTACTTAATCAATTTATTGACGACATTAAGTATTTCTGCAATTTCTACAAATGGTACTATTAGAGGTGGAGGTGCTTACTATATGATTTCAAGATGTTTAGGACCAGAATTTGGTGGTTCTATTGGTTTGGTTTTCTTTTTAGGACAAATATTCAATAGTGCAATGAATGCTGTTGGTATTTCAGAACCATTACTGTACAATTTTGGAATTTTTGATGATTCTTCATCAAAAGCTGCATTATGGGCCTTATTGCCTGCTGGAAATTGGAATGAATTTATTTATTCTTCTGTGATACTTTTTTTATGCATAACTATTGCATTGGTTGGATCACAAACTGTCTCTAAGGCAGGTAACTTTTTATTTTTTATTTTGATGAGTTCTATTATTTCAATTCCATTATCAGTCATTTTTAAGTCTCCTTTTAAGGATGTCATAACATACACTGGACCAAGTTGGGATACCTTTAAAGAAAACTTATTCCCACATTTAACCAAAGGTGCTGCTGGATCAATGTTACAACGTAAGGAAACTTTTAATGACTTATTCGGAGTATTTTTTCCTGCTACTGCAGGTATTTTTGCAGGTGCAGGTATGTCTAGTGAATTAAGAAAGCCATCAAAATCTATTCCTAAAGGAACTTTATGGGGATTACTGTTCACTTTTTTATGTTATGCAATGGTTGTTTTATCAATGGGGTGCTCTATTCCGAGGAATTCTTTATATAAAGATGTCCAAATAATCCAATCGGTCAGTGCTATGCAGTCCATAATATTCTTGGGTGAGATGGCAACTTCTATGTTCTCTATAACTGTTGGTATGGTAGGTGCTGCTTATGTTCTAGAAGCAATTGCTAAAGATAGCATATTCCCAGGGTTAGCATTTTTTTGTAAAAATCAAACTTATTCATTATTATTTACCTGGCTATTGACGCAACTTTGCTTATTCTCAGATGTCAATAAAATAGCCAGTCTAATTACAATGACATTTTTGATGACATTTGTTGTCATGAATTTAGCATGCTTCTTGCTTAGGATTTCATCTGCTCCAAATTTCAGACCATCATTCAAATATTTTGATAAATACACCGCATTGGGTGGTACACTATTATCATCTATAGCAATGTTTATTGTAGATGGTATGTCTGCATCAGCAGTTATTTTAACAATGATTATCATTTTTGTTTTTATTCATTACGTATGTCCACCTAAATCATGGGGTGATGTTTCACAAACGTTAATTTATCATCAAGTAAGAAAATACCTTTTAAGATTAAGACAAGATAATATTAAATATTGGAGACCTCAAATATTGCTTTTTGTTGATAATCCAAGAACAAGTTGGAATTTAATAAAATTTTGCAACCATTTAAAGAAAGGTGGTCTGTACGTTCTAGGACATGTAACAATGATAGAAAATTTTCAGTCTGAATTTAAAGAAGTCAAAAGACAGCAGGATGCCTGGGTATCAATTAGAGATTTAGCAAATATTAAAGCTTTTGTCCAAATTGGAACAGGTCCAAATCTATGTTGGGGGATTAGAAATGTATTCATGGGCTGTGGTTTAGGCGGAATGAAGCCTAATATAACTATAATTGGTTTTTTTGATTTAAAAAATTATTATGGGTATAATACAAATAGTATCATTGATCAAGCAAATAAGATCAACCAAGATGTCAATATTAGCAACATCCTCCCTACCGATGAATGTAAAAATGAATCTAAGGTTACGGTACAACAATGGGTTGAAATTATTGAAGATTTAACGTTAATGAAATCCAATATAGCTGTTGCTCATGGGTTTCGTGACCTACATTTTCCTTCTGAACATAATTTAAATGGATCGAGTAAGAATAAGAAATACATTGATTTATATCCAATACAAATGTCTGCTAAAATGACACTAAAAAAGGATATCTCTATTTTAACAACCAATTTTGATACTTACACTTTAATTTTACAATTAGGTGCCATATTAGTTACAGTACCCCAATGGAAACAAACTCATATTCTTAGGGTGATTTTATTTGTTGAAACAGAATCGGAGAGATCGGATGAATTAGATAGAATGAATAAATTATTAGAAATTCTTCGTATTGATGCTACTGTATTAATAGTTGCATTAGATCAATTTAGAGTTTATAATACAATTGCCAAAGGAAATCCGATTATGTTTGATTATGTGTCAAAAATATTGAAAAATGATCCTTGGTGGAACGATTTAGTAGAATCACGTAATACATTAAAACCGCTAAGAAGATTTTCAACTTCAGATTCTATAGATATTAAAGGAACAATGGGAAGAATTAAAAAGTATAAGACCTCTCATTTACAACAGTTAGGGGTCTCCCTTACTATGTCATCTAAAATGCCACATAATTATAGTGGTAATGAGTATCTTGCGAATGAATCTGATGATGAAACTGATTTTTCATTAGCTGGCTCAACTAGTTCATTACTACCACAAGATCAGAGATTACAATATGAACTTTTGCGTAGAACACATTTTCCAAATGGTAAAAAACCATCAAATACGAAAGGTCCTTCATCTTCAATAAATACGTCAATAACACTGAACCCAGTCTTTTCCAGTAATGCTTTACCTAGAACTAAAGTTATAGAGGAAGGTACTGGAAATAATCCAACCATTATCCCATTGGAAAGTGATGTAAAACCAATGAGGAGTGAAAGTCCAAAGCAAGATGAAATAAATAAGATTTCATCTGTTATATCCAATGGAAGTCTAGTACGGGCGATGCAAAAGCTGGCCTTTAATGATATACCTTGTACTGCTCAATACTTAATTTTAAATGACTTAATGGTTCAATTATCGTCAGGTTCTGATTTAATATTTTCAACACTACCATTACCAGCATTAGGCACTCATTCAGAACAGGCTGATAGTGTTCAATATGTTCGTGATTTAGATTTATGGTTGGAGGGATTACCACCAACTTTGCTGATCAATTCACAAACAATGACCGTTACTACTGCATTATAGTTATTTAAATTTTAGATTATTTAAATTTTAGATTATTTAAAGAACTCTATAAACTATATAATTATTCGAATAAATTTCAAAGTAAACATTATTATTCGTTTACCTCTTTTACTTTCCTAAAAGCAAAAACTGTATAAAAGTATGCAGCTGCTTCCTTTTCAGCACCTTCGATCCCAAATTTACCATCAGATCTCAGAAGACCCTCTCTCATTTTAGGAGAAAACCTATGCATCCAATTTGGAATCTCATCAACAAAGAATTTGTTGAATGGAATTTGCATTTCTAATTCCAAACCATACTCATCAGCTAAACTTCTTAATGTCTCGAAAGGTACGACATATTCTGGTACATTATCGATAGCATCTTCTAACCAAAATGTGTACATTTGACCATAAGGTGATGGGAATTCGTTATCATTTTTTTGGTATTCATTATTTGCAAATGTTACCTTATAAATGGAGTTCCCCCAAGTAGGCTTCTCAACTTCTTTACTAATTTTATTTAGCTTATAACGGATAAATTCTGAATCAGGAATGGTTCCAATGAAATAACCTCCAATGTTTAATGATTTAGTTATATTCAACATTGTACATCTTGCTTTTTCTTCTGTTTCAAAGGCATAATGCAGACAGAACTGTGCTGAGACAATATCACATGGAAATCTACACTGTGGAAATGGATCAACTAATTCACCCAATGAAATACCAAAACAGTCACCAGTTATCAATATAACTTGGTAATCTAAATTTCTCATTGTCCTATATCTTCTTTGAGCCTCTTCAATAGATGCATTCGATATATCAATTCCAATAAACTGAGAGATACCAGCTTGGCCATATTTTCTCAAATCACCACCTTTACCACATCCAAGCTCCAACACAACATTACCTTGCTTTGTGAATTTATCAATAAGCATGAACTTAATGGCATTATTGAAATTACGAAGTTTGATAATTGGTGAAAGGTTTCTTCTAGATTTATTGGCAATATGTGTTCTCTCATTATAATGACTTATGACTAATTGATCAACACTCTTCTGTCTCTGACTTGCCAATTCAATTTCATGCCTCTTAAACTCCTCATCACGCAGTTGCTGAGTTCTAGCCTTTTTCCTTCTCTCTCCTTCATCGTATCTCTGATGTCTTCGTTGCTGACCTCCCCTATTGTTATGATATGTCTGGTTTAGATCACCACCATTACGCTCTTCCTTGCCTTCATTTCTAATTTCCATATCTCTAGCCTCTTGCACTGGTTTCCCAGCCACAACAGGCTCATTTGTAGTACTGTATTGCTTGTCATAGTCCTCTTGTGACATCCATACTGGTTTCTCAGGTCTACCGGACATGTTACTTACTCAGTTTTGAACGTATATTAACGATTAACCACTCGTAAGATCCCCCAGGAGCTCTATGCACACCTAAAATACCTTGAACCCTAGCATTCGTTCATAAAAGTCCAAATATATTTCACAATATCGAAGTTTCAAACTCTTCTTTATATACAAATTGATTCATATGAATATTGTAGTAAAAAAAGTCTTAAAAGTTTTAGCGATGAGATATTTCAAATTTATAAAAGTTTACATGTCACTTAGCATAAATATATTGGTCTGAAGGAAGTGTTGTGGGTAGGATAGATGTATAAGAGACTGATGCTATTGAATTCTTAGATTGTTGTGTTTAATTCCTTTTTTGAAATAGATCGGTAGCATTACTGTTTGTTGTTTAAAGTCAGAATGACTGATATTCCGTATGTACCAGAAACTGATGTGGATAAAGAGAAACTATTCCAAGAAAGAAGAGCTAAATTATCCAAATGGAAGAAGAAGAAGGAGGAGGGTGTTATTCCTAGCATTAAGGAGGCTTCAATGACTAAATTTACTAACGAGATTGATACAGATGCTAAAAAACTTCTTGAGAGACGTTCAAAGATAGAGGAATGGAAACGAAAGAAAAGGCAGAGAGATGAATCGAAATCCAAGGATAAAGAGCACTTGAAAGAGAGTAAGAAGGTCAAACTGCCTAAAAAGACCAAAAGGACAAAAATTCGATTCGAAGATAGTGATGAAGAAGGTTCAACTGCGCAACCATCTCTCTATATACCTGAAATATCTGCACCTGAACAAGATGAAGAAACCATAGAGGATGAGAAATTGGAAACTACTGTTAACGGAAAATTAGATCCATTGGAAAGTTTTATGGATTCTTTGAATTCTTCAAATGATACTAAGTCAATGGTGACAGGATCATTGATTGATGATAGTGATGCACTAGATACTTATTTACAGGACAGACATAGCGACGAAGATAATGAGGCTTCAATACAATATAAGAGAGCAGCAAAGTTGAAGGCAAGCAAAATAGTTCAACATATGAAGTTTTCTAAAGAAGATCTTGTACCTTTCAATAAGAATTTATATGTAGAATCAGAAACAATACATAATATGTCAAACGATGAAATCAATGAATTGAGACTTAATCTGGGAAATATAAAAATATCTGGGAAAGGTTGTCCAAAACCAATAATGAGATGGTCTCAGGCAGGTGTATCTTCAGATATAATGAATTTAATAACAAAAACTTTGAACTTTGAGTCACCTACTCCGATACAATGCCAAGCTATTCCAGCAATAATGTCAGGTAGGGATGTGATTGGGATTTCGAAGACTGGATCAGGTAAAACAATATCGTATGTTCTACCATTAATACGACATATTAAGGCACAAAGACCTCTAAGCAATTCAGAAACTGGACCTTTAGGGTTGCTTATTGCACCTACGCGTGAATTAGCGATTCAAATCAATGAAGAAGTACAGAAATTTACGTTTAATGACTCCATCATAAGATCAATATGTTGCACAGGAGGTTCTGAATTAAAAACACAAATAAATAGTTTAAAAAGAGGTATTGAAGTTGTTGTAGCTACACCAGGAAGATTCATCGACCTTTTAACATTAAATTCAGGTAAATTATTAAATACAAAGCGTATTACATTCGTAGTACTAGATGAAGCTGATAGATTATTTGATATGGGATTTGAGCCTCAAATAACTCAGATTATGAAAACTATCAGACCAGATAAACAGTGCATTTTATTCAGTGCAACATTTCCTACAAAACTACAAGCTTTTGTCAAACGTGTACTACATAATCCATTAACTATTACAATTAATTCAAAAACAATGGTTAATGAAAATGTATCCCAAGAGTTTGAAATAGTGAACAATGAAACTGAAAAGTTTTTTAAGCTTATCCAGATTCTTGATAATTTTGTTGAAAGAAGAGAGTCATCATTATTAAATGAAGAGATCCAGAATGAAGATAATAATCAGGATAAAAAAATTATTATATTCGTTTCAAGCCAGCAAATTTGTGATTCAATCGCAAATAACTTGGAAACTTATGATTATGATGTGTTTTCGATACATGCTGGTAGGTCATACCAGGAAAGAGTCTTCAATTTAGAACAATTCAAGAAAACAAAGAATAGTATTTTATTATGTACTGAAGTACTTTCAAGAGGTTTAAACGTACCTGAAGTTTCTTTGGTCATTATTTATAACGCTGTAAAAACATTTGCTCAGTATGTGCATACAACAGGAAGAACAGCTCGTGGCACCAGGAAAGGTAATGCGGTTACTCTATTATTACCTGATGAACTTGATGCAGCCTATATCTTAAAAAAGGCCATGAGAGATGAAGAACTAGCAAAGATCAACCCACAAAGTGTTCAAATACTTGACCAAATGGTCTCCAAATTCGATACTGGGCTCAAAAGTGGTAAGTTCACCATCTCTAAAGGGCTAGGTGGAAAAGGTTTAGAGAATCTAGCAACTCAAAGAAATAAAATTGAGAAGAAGGAAAAAGAAGAATCAAATTATTCTGCTAAGGGAGAACAAAATGTTGACTCCTATAATGACACTGCTGATGAACAAATCATAAACGATAATACTAATGACATTGAAGTCCCCAAACTGAAATACGAGATATTTAAAAATGATGATGCTAATGGAGCTTCGACTTTTAGTGCACATGTATACATAAATGACTTGCCAAAACTGATAAGATGGGAAGTGTCAAAAAATATAACGTTATCTAATATTAAACGTGAAACAGGCTGTAGCATCACAAGTAGAGGTCAATATTATCCTGAGAATAGTAATCCAAAATCAGAGAAGGACCCACCCAAATTGTATTTATTGATTGAGGGAAAAGAAGAGAAAGATTTAGTGTTAAGTATTGATCTATTAGAGGAAAAGGTCAAAGATGGTTTGCGTAAAGTAGAAATACAGAATTTGAAAAGCACAAAATATTAATTGATATCGATTGTAAAATTATATTTATATATAAGTAATTAATTATACAAACCAGAATCTAGATGATTCCGTAAAAAGATATTGCTTTATAAAAAATAATGTCAAAAATGGAGGAGCTTTCTAATGCTCTCTTCATGTTACAATGTTGTTCTGAAAGAATATAAATACGTGAATAAGGTTCGATAAACTTTTAACATGTTTCATTTAAACTGTATTATTTTATAAAATAATAAGGTTTATTATGGTTTATAATGTCTTATTCGATGTCATCATTATTGATAGAGGTAAATGAAAGAATATCAATAAAGATCGGATTTTTAATATATATGAGTTTCTGTATGCTTCTTTCTTTTTAATTTATTTGTTTAAACCTTAAATTATTCAATGGAGGAATAGTAATATCCTTGGCATCTAAATCTTGTAATTTAATTAAAGATTCTTGTAGTACAGGATAATGTGCTGCAGTACCAGATGTTAATCTGGATAATTGTCTTGCATCACGGCAGAAAATAGAATAACGTTTAACAATCTTCAAATATAGTTCAACTCTGCTACCTTCAAATTTAAAGTCATTGGTATCATGTTCATTAGAAATAAGAGCTTCTTCATTGTGATATTCATCAAAAGCTCCTGAAGCATTAGCAGCTTGCATAGCAGGATGTGAAAAGTCAAGCTCTTCAGAATTATTTACAGAAGACAGTGAATTATTTTGTACTGGTGTGGATGACATCATTTGAATTTTAGATTTAGTAGTGTTATTAGATTCCATACTATTAACATTTTGTTGAGTCCAAGTGATTGTGGCATCTCTTAATGCTGCCCAATCGGCATTAGCGATGAAAGAAGAACCGATCTCATCAGTTTTTTGGATCATTGCAGTCCATCTCTTTAAAATTTCTTCTTGAGTTGTATTGTCTACGGAGCCCATAGACTTTAATAAAATTCTATAAGCAACAATAGTTTTTGGAATATGATATAAATCATAAGATTTATCAATGTGATCTATAACACTTTTATCTCTCCAAATAACACATTTAGTTAAAATAATATTAAAGAATGGTTCATCAATTTGTTTAATATTATTGTATGTTAAAATAATATTTTGTAATCTTTGAAAACCTTCCATTTTATTGTTTGCGAAAAAAGTGAAAAAAATATCAAAAAATGTATCATTTAATGATGAAGAGATACCATGGTTAATATTTTTACCATAATGAACTACTGATTTATACCAAATTTCATAAACTTTATCAAAATTGTTAGTTAATTCCCAAATATTTTTCAAAAATAATTTAACGTACGAAACTTGTAAATCAATTTTATATGGCATTTCATTATTCAATGCTTTATAAAAAAAAGCAGATGCAACATTCAAATCTTTACATTCACCAATAAATGATAAATGAGTCTCTATCAAATAACCATATTTTGATTCATTAGATTCTTCACATAGTTCCTGGAAAAGTTTTAAAGCAATTTCATTTTCACCAGCAGATAATGCTGCTCTTATCATACCAACAGATAAATTTGGATGGAAAAAATTAATGCTTGCAGATGATTTATCATACAATGATTGAATTTCATTAAATGGAACACCATGATCATATAATAATGGTAATATAACACCAACTACCCTTGGGTTCAAAAATACTTTTGCTAAATTTTTATTTTTATTTTCATCGATTGCAGATCTCCAAATGCCTACAGTTTCATCAAATAATAATAATTCTTTAAATGCAGTGATTAAATGCATAGCACCATATTCATTAACTTGACTCTTACCATCTAATATATTTTTAGAAATATCTCTTAAAGATTGACAAAGGTAGTTTGTCATTTCTTTATGAAATGATTGAGAATCATAATCTGGTTTTTTATTCATTCTAGTTAATTGATTTCTATTGGCTCTTAAACCATTATGCAATAAATGTACTAATTTTGAAACTCTAGCAGCATTCATTTCTGGTGCATTATTCGTTGTTAAATCTTGGTATAACTTCATAGCCTTATTAATCGAATCCCAAAACAAAGGGTTTGCATTTGGATCTGGATGTGCTGTACTCACACTCATTGTTTTCCTCCTAGGAGTTTGAGACATATATAAAGTTTGCGATACACATTCATCAAAAGCCCTCACTTGATTGTACCATGGTGAATCAATACTAACATGGTTGACTTTCGACGAATTCTTATTCTCACCACGATTATTATGCGAATTATGACCACCACTATTAGATCCGGTAGACCCTGCTTTAGCACGGCTTCTCTCCGTACTGTTCAACTGGTTTCTTAAATGCCTAACCCTATTAGTAGCATCTGCAACTTTCGAATTCCCACCATTCAAATACTTAGCCGATGGGCCATTTAAATCTTCTTGTCTCTCTAACGATATAGAACCATTAAAACGAATGGAATGGTTAAAAGAATTCCTCGTGGATGCCGACACAAGCCTCCCTTTTATAATCTGCGACTGCTGAGCTAATCTAAACATGGTGCACTGACCGGTAGTGTTCCCTATCACTATGCAACAAACTGGACCAGTTGCTTTGCACTTCAGCTTGTCTACTTCGCCACCTGCATAATTTGTAAACTAAAGTCCTATTTTTAACTCCCATAATTTGACCTTCCTATTTATATGATTTCAAATCGTGGGCGCTTTTTTTTCTTTTTTGCCGCCGGTTCTGGTTCGTCAACAGTGATATATATGTTTCCGGGTAAACAATCACCGACGACACAAAAGTTGTTGGCATCTGGAGGTGACAGTAAATAAATATATGTATACAGTGCTGTTTAAAACTGAATAGTGGTGAGATAAATGCTGTTCATTGTTCTATATACTATGTGTGTTGTGTTGTGCGGATGGTGAGGGTACTATAGGAGTGGCATGAAGTTTGCCACTATCATTAGTGGGAGACCTGTGACGTCTTCTCTCAAGGTCCATATGCAGTTGCAGTTGACTTTGACTTCTTTTACGGATGTTAGGATTGTGCAGTTGTGCATTATCTCTGAGCCTTTGTATTCTTTGTATGCAATTCTGGAGAAGGTTTTGAAGTAGTCGATGACGCTGTCGTCGTCGAGGATCTCTACGATAAATGTCATTTTACCGAGCAACTGTTGTCTTTTCCAACCTGTAAGTATTTCAAATTCTTCGTTCAAGAAAGATATCTGTCCGTTTCTTCTCCAAATGCAAGTTGGAGTGCCTGATTTGAAGATCATTTTGCTATATTCGAGCAGGGTTCTTTGGTAACCTTGTTCCATGAAAATCAAATCTTGTTCAGTCAATTCGATGGAACATTCAAAGAAAATGGGTCTGAACTCACTTAGAGCTTTACTTATTTGAACCAATTTTGCACGCGAAAACCGTTTACTCAGGTAATTGAACAATTGGTGAAACCCTGGAGTGTGAGAAAGAGGTTTCTTAACGAGCTTGTATATGTCAATGCTCTTTCGATACCGCAAAGAGTGTTCCCAAAGGGGATTGTCGTAGAATCGTATTGGGCCATCGACACTCTCTTCGCAATTCAAACTCAAGGAAATTGCATGTTCATCATGTTCATCACGTTCTTTAGTAAGAGTATCCACAATGTCAGGAAAAGTAAAGTTACGAGCTGTCAATTCGTACTGATTGGTTTTGTCGTCCCTCAAGAAATTAAAATTAGCCTTCCTATCCTTATATGGAACCAACGGTATATGGTTAGAGAACAAATCAATGCCACTACTCAAGATCCCATCAGTCTTGTCACCCAAAGAACACTCAAAATGACTCGGAATCTGTTTTATAACCACATTTTGCCTCTCATTCACCACCTCAAGATATTTACTTTTCTTCCGAGGAGCATCAACGCAAGTGTCTTCAACACCCCTCTTAACACAACGACTACAAGGTCGTTTCTCTTCACACGATGTATGAGCCTTCGAACAATTTAAGCATGCATTTTTCAACCGCCTTCTACTGACCACCGCAACCATTCTTAATCAAAACTTGAACTCGTCATACAGATGCTCTCCTCGACTACGATTCCCCAAAGCAGCCCCCATAGCTTCACTAACTTCATAAGAACAATACACAAATCTTCATCAATGAGTCTCTTATAAATATTTTGAAACTTTTTGGTTCGCGCTAATTATAAATTTGATGTTGCAGTCAGTAAATATCAATTTGGTGACAGTAATTATAGAAGAATAGTTAAATTGAATAATATTAATAAATGAGTAAAAATAGGTATATAAAATATATTTGAGAATGAATTGTATATATGCGTTAAGAGTTAAATAATTATTTATTTCGTTAGGTCCATTGTAACAGCGTTCTTTGAGTGTTGAGCAAGAACGCAAGAAAGAGAAGAGTTTGGCATCAAATGGTTTATCAGGATTGCAAATTTTGGCTGTAGGCCAAGTTATATTGGTTTTGTAGTTTAGTTTGCCAGTAGTTCATCTGCTGACATGAATGCGAACTGTCTTTAAATGATATGATTTCTTGAAAGGCTTTGTCAGACCAGCATTGGGTTATCCGTTCTGTGACGGTTACTAACATTTGATTCAGTAAGATTGTGCCATCCATTGTGTTATTCTTCAGTAAATTATAGCAACAAGTTAAAACTTTCAATTTGTTTGTATTTGTTATGATGAAATTTATTAGGAGATACTCAGGCGGTTCGATGGTTTTGAACTCATACTGTAATATCCAATTTTCACTCATCGATAAAGTTAGTGTTCTTTCCTCAGGATATTTTAATAATAATAAAATCAAAATGATAGGTTTCACAGAGGAATTATTATAGCAACGTTGTTTTATATCCTGGGGTAATGTTTTTGAATCTCCGTTGATCAGATTGTGATATATTTTAGAGAGCCCAGGATTGAAAAGAGCGTTGGCTTTGATATGTTTTGTTAATGAAGTTATCGATAAATCAACAGTTTCTTGTTTACGATTTTCAAATTGGTTAGCAATCCATTTAGAAATATTTTCTTCAATTAAATGAATAGTATCATTAGGAGTGACCACTGGTGCATTTTCCTCCATTGGTTTTGAATCTTTGATGGAACTGTTTTGCACTGAATATTTATCTGAAAATACATGGAAAGGTCCTTGGCAATCTGACACATATCCATTCTTATCTTTAATAATTTCTAATTTATATAACATATCATCCAATTTTTCATCAACTGATACCTGACTATAGTCTCTTCCTGATAATGGACCATATACTGAAGAGACTGCATTATCATAAATTTTTAATCGACGAATACTTATAGTGAATTTTTTATTCTTGTACATCTTAACTTGATTAGAACAATTCCTATACTTTGATACAGCATTAGAGTTAAAAAATTCTTCCACTGTATTAGTTTCTTTTAAATTATAAATGTGTCCCATTTGATAATTGTTGTCCAACTTATACATGTTATGTTCTAACCAAATCAATTTTACATCATACGAGCAATGATGACCATGTTGAATGCATAGTGAACATTTTGGTCTTGATTCATTACATTTTTTCTTTTTAAATCTACATGCCCAACAACCTGTGAACTTTCTAGAGTTTGTATTTTTAACTAACATAATATATTGGATAAAGATTATTTGATTTTTGATAGATCAATTGACAGCTTGCAAATAAGAATAACAGACCTGAATGTATAGCTTTCTCAATCAATAATTGTCAAAACATTTATTTTGAAAATTGTTAGAACAAGAAATGAATAAAACTCTTATTTTTATATATTGTCTTTCAATGGATAAATAGAAGTCCCATACAATTCTTATCAGAAATTATTGGTTCACACATGCAATTTTAATACTATAATATTAAATACTGATTCTTATTCAACAAAGGCTCGAAATATATTATAGTTAAGAGAAAAAGAAATGTTATGTATTAAAGTTAACATATTTTGTAATCGCAATCTTCACTGACTCTAAAAGAAGGGAAGAAAAAAAGATGCAACATGAGAGTATACTTTGAAAAAAGTAGACGTTTATTAAATCGAGACATATAATTGAACAGACCTAACAAAAAAACCTCCAGAATCTTATAGCTTTCAAAACTCCTTGTAAAAATATGTATTGTATTTGGGTTTTGCTATATCGGAAATGAAAAAAGATTCTACATGTCAGCAAAGAAAGACCAGGCAGATTCATATCGTAATTATTTCCATATATGAAAGTAAATTCAAATTATTGCATATACATGGCTCTTCATTCTATAGCTGCATAACCATGTTTTTGCCAGTAGTGTTAATCGCATGAGGAGAACATATACTATGAACAACAAATAACAAAGGGAAATAAAAAAAATTGACACACACACACACACACACACACACACACATACATACAAACGCATCCACAGAGAAGAGAGACAACAGAAAAAAGAGTACATGTGAGGTGCGTATCCTAGATTGAACTTTCCTCGAGATACTGTGAAAATGGTGAATGAAAATGAATCGAAGAACAAATTGAATACAATGAAACTGGAGTGTATGCGTTCCAGAACAAAAATGTGAACAATTTGTTGAATCGGACTGCTGAAAGTAGAGCTCGCTACTGTTCCATAGCGCCATAAAGCAATAGTACCGTAAAGCCATAGCAGGAAAAAAATGACATTTCTTAGAATGATTCTTACACCTGCAGTTTCCCCAATATCAATCTCTGTTATTTCTTCACAATATAATTAAATGGCCGCTATTCTCCGTGTGTGAGTTCCGTTAAAAAACTAAGACATTTCGCAGTGGATATGACGTCTAGATCGAAACTACCGATTCTGCTTGTGAATAGCTGGTCCACAAGATCTTGCCACTGCACTTCCAGATATAGTTTGGCTATGTAAGCAATTTTTTTGTAATTTCTCTTTTCTAGCCTGTTGCTGTTGTCTTGGATAAACGTGTAAGAAGAAGAGACATCCACATACAACAGAGATCTCTATTTTGCCTTACAAAGTCTGCTAACATTTGGGCCACACTGCAGCTCTTCTTGCGTGCAATATCGAACCAAATATACAAATACAGCCTGTGTGTGATACCATTTTAGCAACAGTTATAGCCTCAACGTAAAACGATTATGGCCTCTTTTTCCAGCCTTTCTACGCCGATCTCTGAGCGCTTTCCGAAAAAAACGGCCCATTTTGGCAATAAACGTTCCTGTTGATTATATAACTGATTAATAACCATATAGAGGTGTATCGACATGGATGGATGGATAGAACGGGACTGGAGTTGGACTAGAATAGGAATAGAGGAGTCTAGAAGGGGACTAGAACACCGATATACCTGTTGTGATTCAGGCTGAGAGCTATTTTATTGTTGCTGAAATAAGTTCAGGGGTTTCTCGATTTGTAATAAGGCAGACCACTTATTGCAATTTGGTCAAACATTGTTAGATATGGCCTAAGGCCACTGGGTTAGGGTACTAGTAAGGTTCTAGAATAGACATGTGTTTCTGTTATTACTTGAGATCACGTTGTTCTGAGAATTTCAGATATGCAGCAACGGTAATATGTTTCATATGTCTTTAAGATAAAAAGGAAAAAATCATAAAAATGGAAGTGTAGAAGGAACGACAGTAATAATAGTAATAATTATAATAAAAAAAGTTAAGGTATTTGGGGGTAAGACCACCAAATAACTTGTGTAGTTATCTGTTTTATTGAGATTTAATGATATGATCAGTAAGAAGACCATATCTGGGCATAATTGGTTTTGCCCTTTGTTTCAGGAACCTTCTTGTAAATGTAGTATGTGAAGTAGACGGCGAATATGGAAAATAGAGTGTAGACATATCCACCAAATAGGTCATGGAGGAATGGGAAACAGAAGGCGATGAAGAAGACTGCTATCCAGTTTGAGATTGTACCGTAACTCTGAGCAGTTACCGAGTCAGTAGCATTTGACAATTCTGAAATAATTAGGAAAGGAATTGGGCCGGCTCCGATGGCAAATGCAGCTATGTAGGCAAACAATGAAATGATCAGCAGCGTAACTAATTTATTAGTGATACTGATACTGATTAAAAATGATGTCAATGCCATTGTGGAGACAGATAATAATAATAAAGGTTTACGTCCTTTTTTATCTACAATTGCAGAAGAGGCTACAGTAACCGCTAAGTTCAACAAAGAGATACCAAAATTGATAGAAATAGCCCATGATGGAGCAATATTACTAACAACCTTGACACCGTAGAAAATAATTGAATTAATACCTACAAACTGCTGTCCCATTAATAACATTGTGATGACAGTACGTGGCTTAGAATACTTCTTCTTTGAAACATATTCCCATAGAGTTGGAGATCTGTTATCAGTATCTCTACCGGATGGATCTGACACAAGTGCATCATCAGTTGGCTCCAACTCATTTTGAATCTCTTCAATATCTCTAGCAACAACATCCTTATCTTGACGTAATTTAAACAACATAATTTCAGCCCCAAGAACATCATTGTTAATGATCAACCATTTTGGCGACTCGTTTATCTTGAAGGTCAAGACTAAGTTAACTAAACCGATTATAATACCGCTAAACAATATCCATCTCCAATTGTAAGAGTCTGCGTAAAATAAGGCAATAAACTGAGTCACAAGGATACCACAATTAATTGACACTTGATTCATAGAACCCATCAAACCTCTTAAATGAAGTGGCGTGATTTCATTAATGAATAAAGGAACATTGACAATAATAATACCACTGGCAAACCCGCTGAAAGCTCTCCCTAACACTAAAGACATATAGGAATTACTACCAAACAATATCCATGAACTGAGTACATTTAGTATGTTACCTAAAACCAACGATTTTTTCCTACCAAACTTATTTGATATACCTCTTGCAAAATAGGATCCCACTAAACCCCCCACACTGAACATCGAAATGACAGTACCTAGTTGAGTGCTGTCCAACGGAATACATTGCTCCAGACCATTTCTACCTAACCAAGTGTCTGAGTAAGGAGTCTCATCAAAACCAGCACTAAATTCAGAACATGATAAATATTGTTGAGGAGCATTCAATTCAGCAATATGATATCCAAATTGTAACGAACCCATACAAATAACAGCCACTGTAAATAAAAAAAAACGAGGAATCGAACCAGGTTTCTGAACCGCCAGAACTGGTGCACTCATCTCAAATAAATCCTCTAAAGTTCACTCAAAAACCTCTTATAACTATATCTCAATACCTTCAAAATATTGTCAACCTTAAATTACCACCAATCTTATGGAAACAAAAGCTTTGAAAACCAACCAAACCAAACAATTCAACAATAACCAGTCAAAAGTTACAATATTCTTAATCTAGCTCAATATATAGGGCCTTCTTTTACCCATTTCCTTAAACATTATTATACAATAAATAGTGGTCCTTTTTTTTAAGAAACGGTTTACGCTGTCTTATATATAAATATTATTAAAAGATGACTGTGAATGGTTATACAAATCAAACAAATTCTGTTAAACCAAGGTTATTGCCAGTCCATTGGGCGTGCTAGGTTGGTGCTTATTGAACAAGCACAATGAGCCCCTGGTGTTTCTATATAATATATACATATATATATAAATGTAGTGCTTTCTATGATCGAGGTATCCTAGTTGGATGTGATGGGATGCAGGTTGTCAGTACCGAACAGGATGGTTCCAATCATGTGTCTGACACCTACTGCTAGCATACCGATTGCGAATTGTAATGCTAAGATGGTGTTGCATAGTTTGTCTTCTCTCATGGGTCCTAGCCATACTAAAATCAGATTTATGATGGTCATATTTGAACAAGACTTGATAATTGTTTTACCGTCTTTTGTTTCCAAATCTAAGTCAATCAGTTTAAAGAAATGGAGAATATGTAGGATAGACACGAATGATCTTTTAGGTGGATTCTCTATTAGATCTGCCCTTGAAGGGTACAATTTACCATCTTTTTCGTTTAATCTTGGTAGTCTGTGCCTTGGACAGAAAACGAAGCCAAACAATTGTGGACATGAGTATAAGAAGTTAATGATCTGTGGGATGAATAGTAGTAGCATTGTCTTGGAGAAGTGGCCAAGGATTCCTACAACGGCGAACACCATGCCTGCAAAATAACAGTAAGTGTCTCCAACAAAGACCCTAGCAGGCCAGCGGTTCCATTTGTACAAAGCTAATGAGACGCCTAAGAATGGGATTATCAATATCATGGATAACCTATGGGCTTCATGTGAGACCTCTGGGCCTATAGTCAGATACAAGGTGTCATTTAGTAGCGCAATGACACCCAATACTATACTTTGACCGACTTCCAAACCGTTGACACCAGCCAAAATGTTTATAGAATTTGGACAGAAAATACTCATCGATGCCATGTATAGATAGTAAAACGAACCTAGGTTGATATTAGTCTTGCCATTTAACCATTTCCTCATGAATTTTGGGATTAGTACAAAAGTTACACCAAAATCAACATAATACACAACTAAAAGTGGAATTGCTGCCACCGCAGGCAGTAAGAACTTATGTCTCCAACGTAAATCAAACAAATCATCAGCTATACCAATCAGGGTGGTTGTCTCCAAACATAGCAACCCACTTAGGAACTCAGAAAGCTTATGATGCAAGAAAAACCCTTCAGTAACCTTCCCAGTCTCTGTCAGGACCCTATATCCTCCACCTGCCGTCGTGACCATTTCCTTGAAGAAAATGAATGGAATACAAAACATCATGATGAAAATGTACACCGTCGATGCCACAGCACCAATAGTCTCTGGGATCACAGGTTTATTAGGCTTATTCAAATCCTTACCAAATAAACCAACCTTCACAAAAGAAGGCCCAACTCTTGGTATTAACAAATCAGTCACCACATAACCAACAAAACTAAACCCAATTGACGCCAAAATAGACGAGTAGTCTCTTGAGAAGTAAAGCAATGCTACAGCACTCAGTAGCAACACATAACTAATCATCATACCCAAGTTTCAACAACCGTTTTTGAAACACCAATATCAATATCTCTCGTCAGCCCTCAAATGCAGCCAAAATCTCAAATTAAAACCAGGAAAACCAGCAGAATCGTCACAGCACCGTTAAACACCAGGATATAGCCTCTTGATAACTTTATAGCACCTCTCAATGGATACATTCACCATTTTTTCAACCAAACAACCTTTAAATATTGTAACAAGTGAAATTTCACTTGCAAGGAAATTAAAATGTATGAATTTTAAGTTCACAAACACTATAAGATGAGAGACTGAAGTGTATAAACAAAGGTACTTTGCTGAGGATTGGTGTAGTTGGAAGTCACCAGAGAGCATCAAACGTGGATTCTGGAAGGCTGGTTTTATATTGGATACCGTTTTATCCTGTGGTTTATTATTATCTGTAGAAAGATGAGGCCTTTTGATAGTGGACATGAGGATTTGGTTCATGATGTTGCTTACGACTTCTATGGGAGACACTTAGCGACCTGCTCGTCAGACCAGCATGTCAAGGTGTTTAGACTGGACAAGGAGACGAAAGATTGGGTTTTGAGTGATTCCTGGAAGGCCCACGACAGCAGTATTGTGTCTGTTGATTGGGCGAACCCTGAGTATGGCCGTCTGATTGTCAGTGGTTCATATGACAAGACCATCAAGATATGGGAGGAAGACCCCGACCAAGAGGAGTGCTCTGGACGCCGTTGGACCAGGTTGTCGACTTTGAATGACTCGAAGGGGTCCATCTACTGTGTCAAGTTTGCGCCATCGCATCTGGGTTTGAAATTAGCCAGCATTGGGAACGATGGGATCTTGAGGATATACGAGTCGTTAGAGCCAGCAGATCTCAGATCATGGAGTCTTACCACAACAGTGAAGGTCTTGAGTGTCCCTCCAGCTAGCCATCTACAGAGTGATTTCTGTCTCTCCTGGTGTCCTTCCAAATTTCAGCATGAGAAACTTGCAGTATGTGTATTAGATCAAGCACTGATATATCAAAGAAGCCCCATAGACAACAAGATGCAACTCGTGGGGAAACTTGCGGGCCACACTGGCTTGATACGTAGCGTCAGCTGGGCCCCATCCATTGGATGCAACTACCAACTAGTGGCCACTGGTTGCAAAGACGGTAAAGTACGTATATACAAGATAACAGAATTCGACTCCACTGGATCCAACCCATTATCCTCAGAACTGTCCACCAGGGAGAACACACCTTTCATAACAAACTCAGATTCTGAAGCCACAAGAGCAAGTTCTGCATCTGCTACCCCATTAAAGAACACTTTGCCGTCATTAAACGTGGAACTGATCAGTGAACATGCTGACCACAACGGCGAAGAAGTATGGTCTGTCTCATGGAACCTCACAGGAACAATCCTGAGCAGTTCAGGAGGTGACGGAAAAGTCAGGCTCTGGAAGTCAACCTACTCAAACGACTTCAGATGCATGAGCATTATCTCCACACAACAATAAATAGCTAATTTAGTACATTTATGTAGCCTAAAATGAAAACTTTTTACAACAAGCAAAAACTAAGATCAACAGAGGTCCTGAGCCCAACGTCTGGATCCAATCGACCTCTTTGGGGACCAACTGTAGCCTGGGTTCGCCAGTGGACCTTCCATCAACCTTTTACTAAGCACCGAAATTTCGGTGATGACTATTATTTAAAATTTGTTTACAACAATGGATGAGATGAGATGAGATGTTTTAAAAGAATTGTTCAATGGAATGATACGGCAGCTTGTGTTGGATGCTATAATTGACGTTGGCCACCTTTAGTTTAGTGTTTGTTTTACAATTGAATTGTACAAGATTGGACCACCAAATATTTCAAGATGTCGAATGATCAGATATTGGAAGAGTTTTACACATTCAAGCCATTGGATGCTCAAAGTGAAGTTTATGATTTCGAGCAGCTACGTGGTAAAGTTGTGCTAGTGGTGAATGTTGCTTCGAATTGTGGTTTTACTCCTCAGTATAAGGATTTGGAATCTTTATACCGTAAATACCACCGGAAAGGTTTTGTTATACTTGGTTTCCCATGCAATCAATTTGGCCACCAAGAGCCTGGTTCCAATTACGAGATCAGCAAGTTCTGTACATTGAATTTTGGTATTACGTTCCCTATATTGAATAAGATCAACGTGAATGGTGTTAATTCTGATCCTGTATATAAGTTCTTGAAGAGCCGCAAGACAGATGCGTCAGGACTCAAAGGTATCAAATGGAACTTTGAGAAGTTTTTGGTGGATGCTAATGGTGAAGTTGTCAGCAGGTATTCATCTCTAGTGCAACCTCTTGACATCGAGTCTGACATCTGCAAACTACTAAACATGGCATGAACGACATCTGCTGTATAGATACCAATATAGTAAGAAAATGTTTCCAGATAACCTCTAAGGACACTACACAGAACAACTACTAAATATTCAAGAACCCCAATTATCTCCTCAACAAGAACTTCTATAGGTATACCCTGTATACTATGTAATACATATAATCACAACTTAGACATTATGCATATTTACACAATATAAGTTAATTATGAATCCTCCAAAAGCCAATTCTTCATATAAAGATAAAAGACACAACCCACTGCAATGGCACTGGCTACAATTGACACCCAGCACTATTGCTAGCTCATTATCCCTTCTCTTGGACCCATGTTTGTATACTTCAAGAACATCACATCCTATATAACAACAATTATATTTGAAACTTTATTTAAATTCTTTTCAATTTCTGTAAACAACAGTTGGGATATAAGAAGATCAGTTACTTGTTGGTAAGAACAGTCAAAAGGTTCCAACAGAGTGGGCAATTGGCATTAGCGTTATCTGGGGTTACAGCAATTGATTTGGTATTAGTTTTGGTATGACCGACTACATACAAGAGACTCTGTCGAATATTGGTTCTGAAATACAGAGTCGAATGGAGTCTGAAGAAGACCCATTCTTGCTGTATCTGTTGAACAGCAAGCAAGAGAAGAATATCAGCAGTCTGAGGTGCTCACGGTTGGGTGCTGGTGGTCTTGCCAGTTCGAATGTTATCAAGAATTGGCAACAAAGTTTTAGCAAATTAGAGTATACGTCGAAGACAGGTAAGCATAGTAATTTGATGGAGTTGACCAAAGAGTATAATAAGTTGCAAGATAAATCGAAGAGACGTAGACGTACTGTAGATTTTGATTCAGATGAGGCCTCTGAGATTGTGAAGAGTGCCAATGAGGAGAGCATCGAAGATATTGGAAGTGAAGAGTATGGGTTTGCCTCTGGTGTTAAGAAAGAGGATGAGGGACTTGTACAGTTGAGAAAGAGATTATTAGGTGGGTTAGGTGATGCAAATGATGCAAACAATTTAGAGGGTCCAAGTAAAACGGTAGGAAGACAAATCGAAGAGAATGAAGGTATTCAGAATGGTTTAATTGAAGATATGACAAAACTGGTGTCTAGTTTGAAGGAAGGTGCCACTGCATTTCAACATGCTCTTGACGAGGATAAGAATGTGTTAGGTGCTGCTGAAGTTGGAATACAAGTTGCATCGAAAAGTATAGTAAATGTAAGCGATAAATTGAAATCTTATGATACTAAGAAACTGGGTTATTTTTTTTATATCATAGTTTCAATATCTATGATAGTGGGTTTACTTATAACGTTTATTATCATCAAACTATTTCCTGCATTATGATACATTTCATTTATTTAATTAACAATAATAAGTATCTGCATAGGTATAATATATGAATGATATCTAGATATTCTTTAAATATATACCGTTTATGAAATAATTATAGTACACTATATTTTGATTTATATTTATTTATCTAGTTGATGTCAATCATCAAGTCATCATCAGCTGGTCCGGTGACAAACTCTCTAGAAGAGCCTGCTAATAATTCTCTTCTAATTTCAGGCCCTATATCCTTGTGACCTCTTTGACGAACAGTTTCCATTAGGAAATCTCTTTGATCTTGGGTTATATCATTCTTATACCGTTGAGCAAACAATAAGAAGGCTTTATGCCATACAACTGGTAAAGTTCTTGTGGCATCTTCTCCATTGCTACCATCTTCCAATATTCTGAATCTCATGAAATAGTATACAAATTCATCAACAGTTTGATATGGCAAAGCATATTTCTTCTCTAGTAAAACTTTAATGAATACTGTTGTAGCTGGAGAAAATGGAAGTTTCAATAAGTAACTTAATGCAGCAGAAGAATGAAGAGCTGGAATAGAAATTTTAGCCAAAACACTACCAGCAATGGTAGCTTCACGAATATTACATCCACCTTCGACTAATGGGAATAAAAACCCTTTGAAAAATGCACTTGGTTTATATAAAGATTTCTTAATAGCACGGTAAACATGATAATTCAGACTATGATCTTCTGCTTCTTCGATATTTGTACGGAACCTCTCCAACAAGATAATATTAATGAACTTTTGAGCTTCTTTGGCTTGCATATTGGATACAAACAGTTTAGTAGCCTCATAGACCACATGTGGACTCCATGCATCTGGATTAGTAACGTATAAGACATCTTGCCAGTTTTTCAAAGATGGAATCACTTTAAACAATTTTGGTAATTTACCATGGGTCCATGTTCTTAGAATCGTTCCAATAGTAGTGTAAGCTCTTATCACCTTTTCAGGTAAGGCTACACCGTCACCAGTTCTTAAACCTGAAACATTTCTGTTTGGATATCCGTCATTCTGTTCATCATTCTTCGCCAAGTCCAATTCTTCTTCCTTCTGTCTAATCGATGCCATGATCTTGTCAGCTAGGTTATAAGCACCCGAATCAGCATTGAAATCTTCAGATCTTTTGAAGTACTGGTCAAACATAGCAGCATCTTCCTCATCAATCTCAATCAACTCTTCTTCCTCTTCGCCTTCTGCAGCATCGTAGTCCTCTGGCTCAAAATCAGAGATACCCTCGTCGTTGTACTCCTCACTCTCATCCTCATCTGCATCGTTGTAGTCCAGATGCTTGAACCTAGCAGAAGCATTGGCAGCATCTCTAGCAGCAACACCATCTTCTTCCTCAATCTCCTCTTGCTGTTGCTTGGCCAATTGCAAAATCTTCCTAGAGGCCCTAGCATCAATCAAACCATCCTCATAACCGTGGCCCTTACCATCAGAATCATCCTCATCTTGGCCCTTCTTACTCTTGCTCTTCTTCTTCTTATGTGTGTTCAACAATCCCTCAGCAGAATCGATGTCCTTCAACAATGGATCGTGTCTCTGTTTTCCAGCCCTGGAAGATGTAGCTCTACCCATTTTCAATATAATTTAAACCAGCAAACAATATATAAGCACCTCTACAGTCCTGCCGTCGTACCTGCCCTCAAGACAACTCACACACACTCCTGCCCACCAAAAGTATCTTAAACATACTTCTGGTAGTCAATATATATATAGCACTGAAATTTTTTTTATAGCTCATCGCTAAAAATTTTTCAAAAGACACTAAATGGCCATTTCAGACACCTGCAATAGTGACTTAAAAGGTGGTGATACTGAATCTATAAGTCAAGTCAGTGGCTCCAGAGGTAGCCACATCGATACATAAGTGTACATGATTTTTTTATATGCTTTATTCTATATATCAGTATATATGTATATTGTAAATTCCATTTATTTGTGCAAAAGTGGGTCTGGGAGGGGAGCTGGCGTTCGCCGTTACTCCCACCAACTGACCAAACCCATGCCGTCTGTTTGGCAACTCCCGAGGATTGCGTACGCAGGTGGTTTTTCGTTCGTTTGTAACTCACCATTTTCTATAGCTTTTTCTTCTTGATCTCTTTCCTTTGGAGACTTGGGTTTCACGTCGATGAACACCTCTTGCTCCACCCTGAACCGGATCTTCTCGTTGATGTCGAAGTATAGCTTCGTGTCCTCATCCATCGGCCACACCCATGCGTTCTCGTTCACCGAGAAGTGGCAGCCTTCGAACAGCATGTTCTTAGGTATGAACACATCTTCAAACATCCCAGAAAGCGCTACCTTGATCCCGTCAACCGTGCACTTCGTGATCCAGCCAGTCACAATCTCCCCAACAAACGGCTTAAACACCAATGCACGGAACTTCACATTTATAAATGAAGACCCGTCCCCAGGCCTCAATTGACCCTCGTCCACCTGCAACAAATCATACACCGTCACACACAGCCCAAGATGCGGAATCACCTTGTTGGCGTACTTGCTATTCAACTGGTGCGTGATTGCACTCGCACTCTCCTCATCAAACCGATCAGGAGGAACCCTCACAAGATCACTCAGCAAAGACAAAATAAACATAACTTCCAACCTTTAAAAGCTCCCAACCTCGTCTAGTCACCAAAAATACCCACTCGCTCGTCACCGCTTTGCAACCAATTCTGAACCAAATTTCAACCAGAAAACGCAGACACCCACCAATTGACATGCACCAGCAACTGACACACCCCTCAAAAACCCTCCAAACCAACAAACACACACCTTAAACTACCAAAAACCAACCTCTCATGCTTCTTATACCTCTTGAAATCCCATCTCACTATAAATCATCACTGAAATTTCACCTTTCCCACCTCGTAGTTAGTGACTGAAAATTTTTTGCGATGAGATGAGCTTTAAATCTTGAAGTTTGGAGGTTTGACGAGGTATATAAAGGTGTTTATGGGGGATGTGTGTGATGGATAGGTGGTTATTTGTGGGGGGTGAATGGTGGGGAGGTGGGTGCAGTGCAGCAGCGGTGGATTCCGGTTTGATTGAGTGTTTTTGGGTCAGTGTAGCTGGTATGTCGAAGAAGTTTGATAAGAAGAATTCTCAGAAATTTGTGGTTGTGCATCGACCTCATGATGATCCTCGGTTTTACGATGAGGATGCCAGTAGACATATTCTTGTGCCTGTGGAGAATCCTAATGAGAGGCATGGTTCGGGGAAGGTTGGGGTGCCTGGTGGTGGTGTTGATGTTTCCGGGCTGCCCAGTTTGATGAGTGGTTCTTCTGGGAAGAGGATGGATGAAGGGAGTGTGAATGAGCATGTGGGTGAAGCTGCTCTGTATGGTATTACGTTTGACGACTCGAAGTATGATTACACGCAGCATTTGAGGCCGATTGGGATGGATCCTGGGAATGCTGTGTTTGTGCCTGCTAAGGCCGATGAGAAGAAAGAGAAGGTGAAGAAGAATATCGATGATATGTTTGTGGAACCGAGTTATAGAGGTGGTGCTGATGCCAGCGGTGGTACGGGGGAGCCTGTGTTTCGGAGAGGTGTGGCCACGCAGGAGTACTTGAAGCACCAGCAGAATGTGGCCAACGAGATCAGTGGGTTCAGGCCTGATCTGGATCCGTCGGTCAGGGAGATTTTGGAGGCCTTGGATGACGAGGCCTATGTGGTGAATGAGGACGTGGATGTGAGTGATGCTATCAAGAAGAAAGGTGCTGAGGCCAAGAAGCTAGAGCTAGAGTTAGCAGGCGACCAGGACGATGGGTTTTTTGCCGAGTTGTTAGCGGGTGGTGAGGTTGAAGATGAAGAAGAGGTCGATGAGTGGGATATTGACGCTGGAATGGATGCGTATGAGGAAGAACATTACCAGGCCAACTTAGCCCAGTTTGATGATATCAATAACTTAGAAGACCTGCAAGGAATAGATCTGAGGGCCGATGTCATGAGGTTTCAAAAAGATCGCAAGCGCAATGAAGACCTTTCAGGCGATGAGTTCTCACAAGACGACTTGGAGAGTCTGGAACCTTTAGATGAAGAAGAACAAACTGGCGACATCGTAGGAGACCTTCCGGATTTCTCAAAGAGTAAGAAAGTGTCAGGAAGTAAGAATCGAAAAGAACGTCGTAAGAAAGGTGCTATGTCAGATATATCTGGGTTTTCGATGAGTTCAAGTGCAATCGACCGTACAGAGGTTATGACAGTATTAGACGATAAATATGACACCATCATTAACAGTTACGACAACTACGAAGAAGACCAAGAAATTGACGAAGAAGAAACGTATAAACCATTCAACATGGAAACAGAGCGTGGCGATTTTGAGTCCCTTCTGGATGACTTCTTAGAGAACTACGAGTTAGACAACAGTGGTCGTAAACTGGTCAAGAAGAGTGAAGAAAGAGACCGTTTGAAGAGTGCAGCCGATGAAGTCAGCAAGGGTAAACTATCCATGAGAAGAAAACGTGAACAAAAGAAGAACCAAACTCAAAAGCCAAACAGTCTGGCTGGTTTATCCAACAGCCTAAGTGGCCTGCATTTATAAATTGCTGACTAAGTAAAATATATAGACATATATCCATACATACATACACGCTGTGTCTCCGTCCGCCATAATTAATAATAAATTAGCATCTTTGATACCACCTGTAACGTCAAAGAGTGCAAAAGAGTGCTAAAGAGTGCAAACGACGGTTTCAGAAATGCAAATATACAGGTGACAGCATCTGCATTTTCTGTCGCCAACCAAATTTGTGTCGTCGGTCACGTGATTTACCCATATTTCCAGTATCTCCAACTGATTGCAACAACTGATACCCAATTTACAAAGTAAAAGTACAAAACAGTTGATTATAATTGTGAATTAGTTGGATGGAATGCCCATCTATTCTACTAGAGTTGAAATCAGAACGAGAATCGTTGATTGTGTAGTTTAGCCGAAAAAATTGCCATTCCTGTAACCTTAAAAGTGGGAATATACGAGATATCTTTACAAGGCAAAAAGTAGTAATAAAATTATGTCAGGAGAATTGGAGCAACTAAAGAAACAAGTCGCTAAATTGAATGAGATAGTGAAGAGACAGAGTCTGTTGATCTCTAGAACAGGTAAAAATGTTTTAGAGATGCAAGTCAAGTCTCAGCAACACGATGTTTCCAAGTTTGGTGCTTCTAAGGGAGGCGCAAGGGGATTTTCTGATTCTGATCTAGCAACTAATGAAGATTTAATTCAATTAGTTGGTGAATTGCAAGGCCAGTTAGACAATATGGAAGATAGATCGATCAGACGTATTATCAATTCAACAAAGATTTCTCCGGAGGATGTTGTTGCTCCTATTCCAAATGCTGATTCTGATATTTTGGATGCCAAAGATGGACTATATCCTTCTACAGTGAAAGAATTCGAAGAGCTATCTGATTTGAGCTTGTTTAAAATTGCAAAATTCTATGAATTGGTCCCACCTTCTGCGAAGGAAGAAGAGCAATTTGAGAAATACCTTGAAGGTAAAGTTGAAAATTTCCATATCAATGATATTCCAGATGATGAATTACAAAAACAACTATCAACCTATAAGAAAGATCAATTGGATGATATTTTTAACGATTTAGCAAGATATTTAGGTTTACGTTCTAGAAGGAATGACGATGCCTGGTAATGGTAGATTTCATTAGAAAATTGGATATACATATATTCTCTCTGTTATTTCTTATTTTCGAAAAGTATATTCTCAAAATTAATCGATATTGTATTCGAATATGATTTAAGATATATTTATGTTCACTTAAAGAAAATGTATTTCAATGTATGCTAGTTTCTTTTTCTAACAATTTATAATAACTGTACACAATTCTATATAATTTAAAAAAAATGTCAACGATATATCAGTTGGATGAGGTAACATTACTTTCTTGATCTTTTGTACGTTGAGCCCTTTTCGTTGTTGTTATCATACGGACGTTTATTGAATCCATTTCTATTGTTTCCTCTAAATTCTTTCCCTTTAGGTGTAGGTTGCAAAGGTTTACTATCTGGGAATATTTCTGCTTCTTGTTCTCTGACAAGATTTTTCCAATCATATCTTCTTCTTACAAATAATTCCAATTTCCAATTCTTCCAGACTTGTCTACCGTATGTACTATTCTTGACCTTTTCAGATTCAGCAACCAACGAATTTGCGATACGTTCTTTATATAATGCTAATTTAACTGTGAATTCCCATAATTTATCCATAATATGAGAACCATAAGCATTACATGACATATTAACAACATCTTTACAAAGGACGTTCAGAAGTAATTTTCTTTTAATGGTATCAACCTTTTTTGTAATCAAAACTGCTTCAACTACATGGGAGAAAACACCATGATAACACATTTGTAATAACCTTTCTGAAGGTAATGCTAACATACTTTCTATTGTTATATCAAGGAATTTGTCATCGTATATTATTAGTTCCTCTAAAAATAGAGACCTTCTTCTTTCTTCAGAGGTTGGCCAGTCATCTCTAGTGTTACCTAAAGTCGATGAAGATAACATTAAACAACTTTCTAATATGTTTTTATTCTCTGACTCATTGGAATAGTATTTCTTCACAAGTTGCTCAATAATCTCTTTTTTTAAGTAATGGTCATGTTTGTTACTGGCATCAATAATAGAAGTACCAAAATCCATATTGGAATTTAGTAACATGCTTAATTCTGGAACTATTATATCTAGAATTTCTTTCACTTCTTTAGGTTTTAGAGTTTTCAAAAGTGCTTGTACTACAAATGCTGCAGTAGTATCTCTTTTAGCTAATTTGTCAATACGATCTTTAATGTAGACATTGTATAATCTTTCGACATATTTTGTTCTGGCAAAACCAATAACAGCCTCAAAGAAATGAGAACCAACTGCATCCGATAGTAAATATTCAATAAATGATTCTTCCTTAGGATCCTTCTGGTCATCGGTATTGAATATTAATCTCCAAAAAGAACGGTCTCTGTCAAAGATACCTTCAATCTGAATAAGCAGTTGAATTACAGAAGAAGCAACTTTGTCAATACATAATTCTCTAAATGATGTTCTCAAAGAAGGGCTAATCTCTTTACGGCTTGGAGCATTGTTTGTATATTGCTTATATAACGAAGACATTATCTGGCCTAATTCAGCTTTAAAAGAGCCTGGAGTTTGATACACTTTATTAAAATCTTCATTATCTTTAATATCGATCATTTTACGTGCAATCTTCGATTTTCTAGAACGTAAGATAGAATTGTTTTTAGTAGAGCTTGGTAATGTTTTAGAGGAAAGAATCAATAATAATAATCTGAATGAATGGGAAGCATATTGGTTACGAATCATTTCTCTAAAATGTGGTTTTAATTCATTGATCATAAATAGGAACATATTTTCCATAGAAACATAATCTTCAGAAGCATCTTGATTATCATCAAAACTTGGAGTAACTAATTCCTTTTCTATCAATGCTGCACTTCTAACAAATAAAGTTTCTAAAACATGGGAAGCATACTTATGGCATGAAAGATTATAGAAAAATCCATTGAATGCTTTGAAAATACTCTTTAATTGAGTATCATCACTTTCTAAAATAACTCTTTCCATTAACTTTGAACAAATTTGAGAAGTAACCAATTTTAATTCTTTACCCTTAGCTTCTTCTAATACATTGGAAACCATATGAAATTTCTCATCTGGAGACTCAAAAGCATCTAATGCTAAAGTCGATTCAATTTGTTTGAAATACTCTAATTCTTCCCTATCTAAAACACCAAAAAACATCTGAGGATCACCAGAATTATTACCAGCCTCTTCACCATCGTATTCACCATGTCCAAAACTCGATTGACTCTCGTTAACACCTTTATCTGAAGGATCAAATTGATCTTTTTGTTGCTTCTCCAGCAACTTTCTACCTCTAGGTTTAGCCATGTCTAAAGTCGTGGATTTCTTTACAAAATTAATTCTTTAAACTCTGGGAACTAAATTTTCAAAGGCAAACAATACTTGATCCATATATCTGCTCAAGGTGGACCACAATTATATACAATTATATCCATCTTTATTGAAAACTTTTAGAGCTCATCTCATCTCATCTCATCTCTCATCTCATCATTAAAATTTATTTCATTATTAAAGGCATCAAAAAATTTATAGTCACTAAATACGAAAGTTTGTCGTCAGCCATTTAATGCATTTTACCACATCAAGAGTAGGTAAATGACAAGCAATGGCTTACTGGCATTGCAATCTCTTGAGGGTTGTGTCGTTTATGGTCAAATCATGGGTGGTAATACGTTTGCAGCGTTTTTTTGCAGTTGTTTCAAGTCAATAACTTTGGCTAATCGAGGAGAAATGAGAATATATATATATATATGTGTGTGTGTGTGTGTCTTTCTTATATATATATTACATTAATTAGATACGTGCTTATGTAGATACATATGAATTATTTTTAATCATCTTGATCCCAGTTACCTGGTTTTGGACCTTTTGGAGGTGCTGGTCCACCTGCTCTCTTTGCCATAATGATTTGATCGATTGACAGCACGGTGTTTGCGGCTTCAGTAGCGACATTGATTGCGAATTTTTTGGCTGCTAATGTATCATAAATGCCTTCTTCTCTGATATCTGTCACACCGTCAACAGATACACCATCTAATTCGACACCTTTACATAAACGATCTAGTTCATCATGTTCTTCATTATGTTCGTCATCGCTAGTAAAGTTATGTGCGGAATATAAGTTTGGTAGTACCTCATTTACTTCAAGACCTGCAGTTTCAGCTAGTGTACGTGGGATGACTTCGAATGCTAGTGCAAATTGTTTTATGGCTAATTGTAATAAACCAGGTGTTTTTTCACCATATTTTGTAATTCTTGAAACTAATTCAATTTCAGTAGCACCAGCACCAGGTAATAGCTTACCACCATCTGGTTTCATTAAACCCTTGATGACAGCAACACCATCGTCAATGGCTCTTTCAATATCGTCTAAATTGTTCTGTGTAGCACCTCTTAAAATAATTGTAGCTGTTCTAGTGATTTCACCGGATTCTTGTTGGAAAATAGTGACTCTGTCTCCACCAATTTCCATAGTCTTTACTGTTTCAATAATACCGATTTCTTCTGGTGTTGGTGCACCTAATCTTGGTAATGGAGTAGCACCACAAACTCTACATATTCTTCTTAGTTCAAATTTACTTGGAACTTTCAAAACTAAAATACCATATCTATTCAAGTAATGTAAAGCTAACTCACCAACACCTGCACCAGCAACAACACATGTAACACCCATATCAGCAATTTCTTTCATCATACCGTCGATTTGTTTTTCCTCATCTTTTGAGAAATTTAACATTTCTTCAGCATTATGCAATAGGACAGTACCTTTAGTTTCTGTGTTTGCAATATCTAAAGGACAAGTGAAAACGGCAACCTTGTGTTTTTCACCAGCTGGAAGAGATTTAACATGACCTTCAGGTTCACGGTTAAATACCATACCTTTGATGACAGTTGAATTATTCAAAGTACTACCCATGATTTTAACAACTCTAATGGAATCAACATTGAAAAATGGAATTTGCCCCTCTGGAACGTTCTTAGGTAAAACATGTGCCACTGCATCAGCGACTAAATTACTTAATAATTCTTCAGAGCCATATTGTTTAGAAGCAATGACTGGTTTCAAAATTTTGATCAATTCTACTTTATCATTTCTATCTTTAATCTCATTGACCACCATGGAATCCAACTCTTTGAAAGTAAAATTCTTAGCCATATTGTAACCTTGAATAATCTCTACAGGAGATAAACCTAAAGAAATCAATTTTTCCGCAACATTCAACAACTCAGCAGCAAGAATCATCACAAGATTCGTACCGTCACCCATATCGATCTTCTGCTGCTCAGTAGCCATAACCAACACCTTCACAGCAGGATGGATAATATCCAGCTCTCTCAACATCGTAGCAGCATCATTAGTGATAATAATCTTCCCCAAATGGTTGATAATAACCTTGTTTCTACCACATGGACCAATCGAACTCAAACACATCTGATGGATCTCACGGATTGCAGCAATGGACTTGTTGATCTGACCATCTGCATTCGAATAACTATTGTACCCTTGTTTGAATAACCCAGCATTAGGATTCTGAGGAAGCTTCAACGACATCGTAACCCAATTTTTATCAATTCCTTCAAACTCGTCAACAGAACAGCGCTCGCAATGTCAAACGTCTCGACACAAAAAAAATCTCACTATCCTTCTAACACACCTCTAAGGATCAACTAGAACTACTGCAACCCTCTGTTACGACGCTTTTAAACCCAAGCCACCTCAATCACTTTCACAAATATATATATTATTCACAATTATTCTGTTCCAAAATTGAAATAAATTTTTTTGTCGCCACTGATGTCTCCAAAAAAGTGAAAAAAACAATAATCGTCACGTGCGCCATTTACGGATGTGTGGTCGTGGCGCGGGGACAGGTATGTGTAATTTTAATGCTTCAGTAGCTCAGTAGGAAGAGCGTCAGTCTCATAATCTGAAGGTCGAGAGTTCGAACCTCCCCTGGAGCATTTTTTGGATTTTTAGATATGTTTACACCCACACACCACACTGGACATTTTTTTCAAATTTGTCCAAAATATATATATTTCTATATATATTTGGTTATTAGTTTATTAACTTATTGTGTTTGGGGAGTTGGGAAGTTATGCAGTGACAGTGATCCTGTGGTAAGCTGGTAATTGGACATTAACTAGAGAGCAGGGACTTTTTTTTTCCTTTTTGTGGTCAATTTCATCTTTTCAGGGTCGTATTTACAGGATTGAAGAACTGAAGAGTCGTCTCTGACATATACGAAAAGGGATAGTGGTAAATTTTTGCATCACAGTGGTAATAGAGTGTTGCTGATGATTTCTAATACTTTGGATTATGATCCCATGGAGGATATTACAAATATCTTGGTGCATAAGGATGCCTTGGACAATCTAGACGAGTTGTTGAGCATGGTTTCTAACTACAGAAAGTCGCTGAGTAGGGTTCGACAGGGAGCAATTGTCGACGAGAATGCTAGGGAAGGGTCCCACAATGATGTGTTTCAACAGTCTGATTTGGTGGAGATCTTTAAAGAATTCGAAGATACAAAAGTGTTTGCTAAGAAAACACAAGATACTATATCGAATTTGATCAAAGATATCTCACATTTAGATAACGCAAAGAAAAATATCACTCATTCGATGACTTTTCTACAAAATTTGAAAATATTAATGCAAAGTTACACGGTTTGTTCAATTTGTTTAAGAAATAAATCTTTTGACTTAGAAATGTCGTCAAATTATAAAATTATGTGCTCTTTAGCTGATAATACTTTTGAAAATTATAAATCGGTTGATGAAATTACAAATTTATTAAGATTAGTTAAAGTTTTGAAAGCCGATATCTCTAGTGAAATCATTAATATTTACAAAAAATTATTAAGTAGTTCTCCAAGTTCAAAAGAGGATTCAACAAGAATTAATACAAATTTGTCGAGGGAATTGCAACGATGCATTGATGAAATTTTAGATACAGATCAATCTACTAAAGTAAAATTGATAGATTTTTGTATCGATAAATTATTATACGAAATTAAAGAAATTTTCCAATTAGATGATGAAGCTGGTTCTTTAGAAAATTTACCAAGACGTTATATTTTTTTCAAAAAAATATTGAATAATTATAAAGATAATCTAAGTGCATATTTCCCTGAAGATTGGGAAATACAATTTAAATTAACTGCTGCATTTTATTCTTGGATTTCAAATGATTTAAAATTTTTATTGAAAAATGAATTCAATGATGCTAATCCATCTGTTGATTTATTTATGACCACTTTACAAGATACTTTAGAATTTGAAAGATATATAAATTTAAGATTCTCAAGGAAAATTACGATTAACAAAATTTCAAATGCTTTTGAACCATATTCTTCACTATGGATTAAAAACCAGGATAAAGTAATGGATGAAAAATTTTTAACCTATTTAAGTGAGAATAAAATTCCTGATAACCTAAATGATCAATCATTAGTTATTCAATCCAGTGCCGATTTATTTAGAACATATCGTTCAATATTATCACAAGCTTTTGAACTTATGGGAAATAATTCTGACGGAGAAGGTAATAATACGATGAATGATACTATTTTAAAATCTTTAGCAATATTTTTTTCAAGATGGTTGAATGAATATTCGAAAAAACTATTATCCCCATTAATTCTACCAGACAGAGAAGAAATTAAAGATAAAAAAGAGGCAATTAAATATACATTATTGTTGATCAATACTGCAGATTATTGCTCAAGAACTATCACTCAATTAGAAGAAAAATTATTAGAATTCTCACAAAAAAAAGAAGATATTTCAAATATATTCATTCCAATTGCCAATGTTTATGAAAACTTATTAGCTTCCGGTAATAATATTTTATTAAATAGAATATTACCTCTAGATTTGGCATATGTATGGAGTGAATTTAACAATACTGATTGGTCAAATATTATGGTTGAGGATTATAGTAGATATATGGTTACTTTGAAAAAAACATTAACAAATGATTCTACTTCAGTTACCAATGAAGATATTGATGGTTCCACTACTAAAAAAGTAAAAGAAACTACAGTTGAATTGATATTAAAATACTTCAATAGGGATGTCTATGGCTGGAATTTTTTAGATAAATTAATTGACTCAATAACAATCAGTTTTGTTGGTTGTATAATTAGACTTCTACAACCACAACCACCGTTTGTTCAAGAAAATAGCATGATAAAAAGAAAACTTGATGTAAAAAAAGTACTATTAATTGGTGAACAACTTTTATTGGATTCGCAATTACTAAAAGATATTTTCAACTCATTAGTATTAAATATGGAAACTGATTCGTTACAAAACACACCAGCAAAAAGAGTAAAGAAACATATCAATAATAATGTTACTCAAGTATTTAGTTTCGTTAAACTATTGATGATCCCATTGGATTCACCAGAAGACTATTGTGATAATTATAACAGATTAACCAATAACAATATAAATCCTACTGTTTGGGCTTATTTATTTACTCTAAAGGGAACTGAATGGGATTTAAACAAATGGAAAACTTATTGGAATATTTTCACATTAGATGTAAATGAAACAGAATCACCAACTATTAATAACAACGAAGATGAGAAAACTGGATCTCAAGATCAAACTCTTAAAAACAAATCTGATTTCATCTTTATGTGGCAGCCTGTTCTACTGTCTAATTTCCAAAATAACCTTTATAGAATCAGAGAAGAAAATTGGCATACTTTCATCAAACAACAAATGCATATAAGTGCCCCAAAAAGATCAGTGGCAAGTAGAACTTTAAGGTAATATATGTGATCATTACTGAGATACTAGTTAAACCATTATTGGATTATAAAATAATATTAGGTTACATTATATTATTAAACATGCATTATATATATTAGTGTGTATATATTTATTTTCTTCTTATCTACTAATCAATGTTCAAGCGAATGTTATTGATTATTTGTTGTATTATTGTTGATACTTGTAACTAACTTGAGCACCTACTTTATGCATATCTGTATTAAAACTTCTAAATTCCACTACTTCACCATTTTCGATCTCTTTACTTGCAGAATCTGACCATTCTAACGGAACGTTTGTATCAGCATCTGTATACGCCAGAATGTTGAATGTATATTGGTCATCACTCTCCAATTCTGGTAAGAACGTCACACTTGCAGTGATTTGTCTTATAAGAGCTCTAATCTGTTTCTGAATCTCTTCGTGTGGTAAAGAGTCTTGTTCTCCCGCTAAACCTTCCATCGCATCCTCACGAGTATAGGTAACATCGAAAGCCCATCTCTCGACAGTGTCACCTTTATCCTTGTCCACTATACACAACACCAATTTATTGCATTTCCCACTTAATAACCACTTGTGGACCTGAGATAAGATCTTTCTTATATACTGTTTCAACTCATCATCATGAGTCCTCATAAGAGTCAAATCATATTTCTTCACCGTAGTGAAATCCTCTGAAGGGTATATTCCTCGTTGGTACAGGATAGAATTGATACTATACTCAAAAAACTCTGATATCGTTCTCGTCGAACCTTTTAAAGCAATTGACTTTGACATACCTGATGCTTCCGTAAACACTCACACACACAGAATCTATATTTCTTGACCAAAAAAGCTCACACCGTATTCTAATCTCTCAAATAACCATCAAACTAATGCAGTCCGGTTCGTTGACCACCACGTCCCTTATCCATCAACCTCACAATTGATTACAACTCGACTTTCAAAATATATGATCTTTAAATTTAAATATCGACATAAAAATAAACCTTATAAAAGTTTCAATAAAAATATTGTTCTTAGAACACATTCATGAAATGCATCATATTAGAGGCAATTGGAGAGCAAGAGGGGCTGCATAACTATAATATTGATACACAATGGTATGTTGTTGGTGGGTTAACGTTTTTTGGCAAGTTGTTTGCCTGACTTTCATAAAGTTTGAGCTTTTACTAACGTATAAATTATTGATTTGAATTGTAGCATGGAGTGAAAAGAAAACAATGGAACCACGAGCTTTTAAAAGAGAAGAGGTTGAATGATGCTAGGAAGATTGAGAATTACAGACAGTTGACATCTACGGTTCTTGGTTTTAAAGGAGAGAAGCAGTATTCGTTAGAGATCTTAAACAAGACTACAGAATTATTGAAGATAAATCCTGAATTTAATGCAATTTGGAATTTTAGAAGAGATAATATTATTGCCTTACAGGCACAATTGGATAGTAAGTTTTGGGAAGATGAATTGACTTTTGTTATGGTTCAATTGAAATCATATCCTAAAGTCTATTGGATTTGGGGACATAGAGTTTGGATTTTACGTAATTATCCAGGCTCTCCTGTTTCAATTTGGAAAAGAGAGCTATTAATAGTTAGCAAATTGTTAGAATTAGATGCAAGAAACTACCATGGATGGCATTATAGAAGAATCTTGATAGCAACCATTGAGAAGTTGAGTGGTTTCTCTATGGATAAGGAAGAATTTGATTACTCATCAAGCAAAATTAATAAAAATATATCGAATTTCTCTGCATGGCATCAAAGAGCAACTTTGATTCCATCAATGTTTGCAAGGGATGAAGTGGAAGATAAGAAGAAATTTATCGATGATGAATTGAATTATATTACAAACGCTATGTATACAGATGCTGAAGACCAGTCAGTGTGGCTTTATATTAAATGGTTTTTGAATAGCGATATTGTCGCCAGTACTTATAATAAAGAGGACTTTGTAAAAATGCTAGATAGTGTGAAAGAAAGCATTATAATAATTAATCAAGATGATGTGAGTTTCTCTGGAAAGGAAAATGCATGGTGCCTGAAGATGTTGATTGTTATAGAAGAAATTTTTAAACGTTTAGGTATCTTAAAGGAAAGTAAAACACAAGAATATGTGAGTAAACTGATTGAACTTGATCCTCTCAGAAAAAATAGATATTTACACTTACAAAATAAAATCTAATACATATGTACTTATATATGACTAATTAGCTTTTGTGATAGAGACTTATAGTGGCAACTTATATTTATAAATTACATGATGATAAATACATATATATATATATATATAGATATATATACTCCAATTTATTGTGTTTTGGTTTTAAAGTTTGAGTCTCTTCTCACCTAATGCAATCTTTTCCATAGATATAAATCGAGGTAGTAAAACGTATCTCCTTTCGGGTTCAGTAAAATCCCTAGCTGTTGTAAGATATTTATCAGATTTTCGCTCTTGTTCATTAAGTTCTTTCAATCCTTTATCGTTTCCAGCTTTTTTCTTTAATTCTATGAAGTTATCTAAATTAACTGACGGTAGAATATCTGTTGGTAGATTATCCTTTAAACCACAGTTATCAAATGCATTAATATAATAGTTTACAATAGCAAAATAAGCTTCATTCACAGAATCGATATCTGTTTCAAATTCATCAAAATTATTCACGTTGCTCATGTCATTTCTGCCGAGTAATTCGCATGCAATTTTTAGTATTCCTAGTGCTATTGAATGTTGTGGTACTATAAGTAGTATATTTAAACGAATTGCATCGTATGCTATTATCCACGCTAGATAACATACATCATGATCTAATTTCAATTTTTTTCCTAGTTTTACAATATATTCATCAATATGTACACGATTATTAATTCTATAATCAAATCCACATGTCTCTAGAATTCTCAACTCAAGTTGAAACAACCTTTTCTTAAAACTTTCAATTGTATCTGATTTGTAATTATTCATATTTCTGATTTTAAATGACATAGTGCATAATTCATGCGCTTTCTTAAATGTCTCGACTTGCTTGCAACTCAACAGAAGACAACTAGTAGCTACTGTATGACATAACTCACTTTCAAACTTGTTGAAAACATAGTATCTTTGATAATAATACATTGCAGTCTCCAACGTTTTCCTAGGAAATTGGAAATGAACAGATAGCTCACTCAAAAATCCAAATATGGTGTTCTTCTTCTGCAAATAAGTACGTACATCCGAAATAGTGTTCTTCTGCGTCTCCTGTAGTTCTAACTTAGTTAAATACGGCCTAGATAAAGACAATTGACTCTCAAATTTGGTCGCCATTATTATTTAGCAATTAAATGTAAAACTCGTCCGTGGGAAACTAAATCGATACTGGCCTTCCTGCACCAATTTTTTTTAAACTTTCAAGCTCAACACTCTCTACTCCTGCAGTAGCGAATAATTGAATTAAATAATTCTGTTGCATAATATTTAACCTCTATATGTACAAATATATAAATATTTAGCATCTTTAACTCATCTGTAACTAATAAAAGCTTATGGTAATAAAAAATTTGGAAACTTATTTCAATAAGAAATAAAGATCACGTGATCCGTTTTTCAACAGAGAACTCAGGTCATCGCAAATTGCAAGGCATTTTGGATGTCGATAAGTGTTCAATTGTTGATATAAGAGCCCATCCAAGGGGTCAGAGTTCAGTACTGATGGCCTCTGGGGTGAGATCCAGGTTTAGGTTACTGTTCTGATGCCTTTTAAAGCTAAAAGCTAAGCATTTTGTGTGAAATAGGAAATGTAATTATGGTAAAATCTAAATGATCATATATTTTAATATATATGGATTGCAGCTAGATATATGTATATATATATATATTTGTGGAGATGTTTATTAAGTTACTGATTTAATGCAAATTAGTCGATCAATCTTGCGGTCAACGACTCTAAATCTTCTAGAGTTTCAGGTTCTTCGATTTCAACGACATCATTCTTGTTAGAGTAATCATCCTCATTGCTAGAGTCGTCATCATTCTTTCTGCTGTATCTCGATTTCTTTTTAGGCTGGTCTTCTTCTTCAGAACCGTAGCCATCACCCATATCATCACTCAAATTACCTGTACCTAGATATGCCACTGTCTCTTCTTCACCACTAAATTCGTCATCATATGCAGCTTCCATCTCTCTTCTCATATTTTCTAGTCTCTTTCTCTTCTTTTCTTGTTTCTTTTGCTTAGCAACCTGTTTATCTTCAGTATCGACCTCCTTTAAGACTAGTTGTTCTCTAGTGATAAATTCTTGCTTTTGAGTTTCAGCATCACCAGCCTTTTCAAAATCTTCTTCACCCTGCAACTCATAAACTGGATGAGCTTCACCATCGTCATCAAAGATAATTTTGGAAGCATTCCCCTTTGTCGATAAAGAAGCCTTCTTCGATAATGCTCTTCTTTGTCCTCTCTTAGAAGTTGGTAGAGTTAACTCAGGTAGTTCTTCTTCTTTTATCTCGTGGTCTACACGCTTCAAGGATATAAATTCATCATCTTCATCTTCGTTTGCTTGTGCTTTTGTGATGTTTAAATAATGTTCACTCAAAACAGTTTGATTTTTACGTTCAAACATCCTATCATATTTGGTTCTCACTTCAGTTTGTTTATCTTTCTTTTCTATTTCACCGTCTTCATTAGTCTTAGATAAAGATAATAATGACCTCGAAGCATTTTTCAATAATTTACTTTGTTCGACAGACTTCATACCCTTCATCTTAATTTTTGGAGCACCAGGTAAACCTAAAGAAGCTGCAAATTCTTCAGTTGGCAATTCTTCAAACTTGAAAACTTCTTTATCCTTTTGAATATAAATGGAACGAATATAAGAGATGAATGCTTTTTGTCCTAAATATTTAAGTTCAGGATCTTTAAATAACAATGATTGTAATTGCGGCTTGATTGACCTTTTCTTCGATTGTTTTATATTTAATCTACTTGGTTCTATATTTTTCATCTGTAATCTCTTCAAGAAGGCATCTTGCTCTTGAGGAGTAAGCATGATCAAAGATTTTCCTTGCTTACCATAACGAGCAGATCTCCCAACTCTGTGAATATATGTATCAGCATCCTCCGGACAATCCACTTGGACAACCCAATCCACCGATGGGAAATCAATACCTCTGGCTACTACATCAGTAGCAAACAAACAAACTTGTTGTGCTCTGCTAAACTTATCTAACGTCTCTGTTCTTGCCTTCTGTTTTTGTCTACCATGTAAATGCATTAATGAAATACCAGGTTGCATTTTCCTGAAAGTTTCATAAACAAAATGTACTTGCTTTGAACTTGATAAGAATACAATCATTTTTGATTTTAAATGAGATTTGATAAAACTAAATAGAATATCCAATTTATCTGGTAATTCCACTGAAATATAAGATTGTTGTAAAGTTTCTGGAGTATGTGCAACTGTACCATTTTTATCATTTAGAATCTCTTGTGTACCAATAGTCTTATAATCGGTAAGTGATAATCTTGCTAAATCAGCAAGTGATTGTGATTGAGTAGCTGAAAATAACATGGTTTGTCTAGAAGGCGGTAAGTTACTAACTATCGCATCCAACGTCTTCTGGAATCCCATATCTAGACACCTATCTGCTTCATCGAGGACTAATATTTGTAAATTAGAGGTATTTAAACCAACCGCTTGATCCATATGTTGCAATATTCTACCAGGAGTTCCGATCAAAATATTGATCTTGGATATTCTCGCAGATTCAAACTTCACATCTTTACCACCAATGACCAAACCTGCAGAAAAAGATGTATGTGTACCAATTTTAGTCAACACTTCATATATCTGCATGGCTAGTTCTCTTGTCGGAGAAATGATCAAAGCACCAAGCCCATCGAACTCGGTCCATCTCTCACGGTACAACTTCTCCAAAACAGGAATCAAGAAAGCCAGAGTCTTACCTGAACCAGTCCTGGCAGCACCCAATATGTCATACCCTTTCAAAGAAACCGGAATCGAGTCTCGTTGAATCTCCGTCATTTTCACAAAAGCAGCCTCGTTAAGCCCCTTCACAGTCGCAGAACTCAAAGGAAGATCCTTAAAAAACCTGGCTTTGCTCACCTTCGGATCATACTCAGCAATCCGACCTTCTAACTCCTTTAAATACTCCTCCTCCCTCTTACGGTTGTCCCTACGTTGCGAAGTAGTCAATTTCTGTCTCCTAGCCATCTTGTAATAACACCTGTCTCTCGCACTATTTACTCAAATCAAACCGGAAAAAATACAGCTAACCAACACAAAGCCTCTCGCAATCGACAACAAGCTCACAATCTCCCAATTGCACAATCGACACCTCTTTATATCCTGAATCACAATCCATCACAACTGTAACCTTTGCGATGAGATGAGCTTTAGAATTTTTCACTGAAAAATTTTTTGTAGTGCAGGCGATGAGGTGAAAATTCGTTGCTTGCGATGGGGAATAAAGGTGTTAAGAATGGGTTATTTTAAAGGTTATAAGAGGTGGTTAGCCGTTGGTTTGACGTTGGATTTGGGATGCTGTTGGGTGTGTGAGGTGCTGCTGCGAGACGTGGCGGTTTTTTTGCGGGGTTTGGAGGTTATTTGAAGGATGTACAAGGGTTTTAGGCGATATGAGAATGACAGAGGTTCTAAGAACGGTCAGAAAAGGGCTCGAGTGAGTCGGTTTGAAGGGTTTAAGAAGACGATTCTTCCTGTTTTTGTTCCATCTGGGTTACTGGAGTTGGAGTCTAATGGTCGGGAGGGTATTCTGTTGAAACATGTTGAGCCTGATGATGCTGTGGTGCTTCGAGAGTTCTGGCGAGACAAGCATGTTGATGTTAGAGATCGTGTGTTAGAGAGGTTGATTGTGTATAAGAAAGGTGATAAGAACTCGGTTGCTGAGTACGATTTGGATGAGAAGAGTTGTTTCATTGTGGGGAGAGATATGGGCAACGGTGATGGGGAGGAGAAGATTGTTGCGGATATTGGTGTCTGTGAAGAGACGTGTTCTAAACAACATTGTGTGATACAGTATCGACTTGTGGGTGGGGTGGTTAAATGTTATATTATGGACCTGGAGTCTTCGAACGGGACAATATTGAATGGGATACGGCTGCCCTCTGCAAGGTACATTGAATTGAAGAGTGGAGATGTCATAACTCTGTCGGAACATCAAGAGGATGCTGATCATGAACTGATTTATGTACATGGTTAAGAGAATGTAAGCTGTTTTTACAATTGTATTATAAGGAAAGCACTAAACGGAATCTGTGGTTTAAGAGCTTTAGTAGTATCACTTGGCTTGATTTTAAATATTAAAATGTTTGTACATTTTATAATTTTTATTTAAATTATATTATAATGGATAACAATCTATTTACATAGTCGCCATGGCATACGTAGTACAGCGATTAATATAAAAAGTATTTATAATGAGTATTTAATTATTATTTTCTTTTTTGTTTCTTCAAAGGTATCGATGACTGTTTAAAGAGAACAATAGGATATTTATATGTGCGCTATTCTTTTTTTCAAACACAATTACAATTCATCGTGTTCGAAGTAGTCAGCATCATCATCTTCGTCGTCATCGAATTCATCAGCATATGCATCTGAACCAGCGCCACCAGCACCGGCACCTTGGTATAACTTAGAAGTGATTGGGTAGGCAATCTTAGATAAGGCGTCGTACTTTTCAGTGAATTCTTCAGCCATAGCAGAGTCAAAATTGTCATCTAACCAATCTAAAGTATCGCTAACAGCATCTAGAATAGTTTCTTTATCTTCTTCAGAGATTTTGTCAGCTAATTCTCCTTCAACAGAGTTTTTCAAGTTGTGAGCATAATTTTCTAATTTGTTTCTAGATTCAATTTTCTCCTTAATAATAGCATCTTCAGAAGCAAACTTTTCAGCATCATCAACCATTCTGTCGATATCATCCTTTGATAATCTACCTTCGTCATTAGAGATGGTGATAGATTCAGACTTACCAGTACCTTTATCGGTAGCTGTGACTTGTAAAATACCATTAGCATCTAATGCAAAAGTAACTTCGATTTGTGGGACACCTCTTGGAGCAGGTGGAATACCATTCAATTCGAATCTACCTAATAAGTTGTTATCCTTACACATAGCTCTTTCACCTTCAAAAATTTGAATGGTGACAGTTGGTTGGTTATCAGCAGCAGTAGTGAAAATTTGAGATTTCTTAGTTGGAATAGCTGTGTTTCTCTTAATTAATGGAGTCATAACACCACCAGCAGTTTCAATACCTAAAGTTAAGGCATTAACATCTAATAAGACAATGTCATCGACACCTTCTTCACCAGACAAAATACCAGCTTGAACAGCAGCACCAAAAGCGACAGCTTCATCTGGGTTAATACCCTTAGAAGCTTTCTTACCATTGAAGAAAGATTCCAATAATTGTTGAACCTTTGGAATTCTAGTAGAACCACCGACTAAAACAATGTCATCAATATCTTTCTTATCTAAACCTGCATCAGCTAAAACTTTTTCAACTGGTTTTAAAGTTTTCTTAAATAGATCCATGTTCATTTCTTCGAATTTAGCTCTAGTTAAAGTTTCACTTAAATCAATACCATCAACAAATGAATCAATTTCAATTCTTGTAGACATCTGAGAAGATAAAGCTCTCTTTGCCTTTTCAGCTTCTCTCTTTAATTTAGCTAAAGCTTTGTTATTATCTGAAACATCTATGTTATGTTTCTTCTTAAATGATTTAATTAATTGTCTAACAATCTTATAATCGAAATCTTCACCTCCTAAATGAGTGTCACCAGCAGTAGCTTGAACTTCAAAGACACCATTTTCAATAGATAATAAAGAAACATCAAAAGTACCACCACCTAAATCGTAAACGATAATTTGGTGTTCATCTTCAGTTTTATCTAAACCATAAGCGATGGCAGCAGCAGTTGGTTCATTAACAATTCTTAAAACGTTTAAACCAGCAATAGTACCAGCATCTTTAGTGGCTTGTCTTTGAGCATCATTGAAATAAGCAGGAACTGTAACCACAGCATGAGTGACTTTAGTACCTAAATAATCTTCAGCAATTTGCTTCATCTTACCTAAAATCATACCGGAAACTTCTTCAGCAGTGAAAACTTTCTTTTCACCTTTAACAGAAACTTGAACCACTGGTTTACCACCTTGATTGATAACTTCAAATGGTAAATGCTTAATATCTTTTTGAACAGATTTATCATCAAATTTCATACCAATCAATCTCTTAATATCAAAAATTGTGTTCGAAGGATTAGTAGCAACTTGATTCTTAGCAGCATCACCAATTAATCTCTCAGTATCAGTAAAAGCAACATAAGAAGGAGTAATTCTGTTACCTTGATCATTAGCCAAGATTTCAGTCTTACCATTCTTCATAACAGCCACACACGAATACGTAGTACCCAAATCAATACCAATAACGGTACCGTAATTGTTCGATTCATCACCTTTCACTAACAGATTGCCACTCTTGTTAACAGGCAATACTAATAGTAGTAAAGTGTACAAAATAACAGTCAATGGCACAAACCATTGTTTACCCACCTTATTTACAAACATGATTGTTGTTATTATGGAATAATCTATGGTAACTATGCCAACTAAAACAAAATAAATAAACACCTGTATAAAACAAAAGTGACTAACTTATTATATGTTTCCATCCAATTCATTTATTCATTCATTCCTTCATTCATTTATATGTATATATATATGTTTATATTTAGACTTTTATAATTATACTTTATGCTTCTATATATATATATTTTAAAGTTCTCGTCGGCTAATTTTGCCACTTGTTCTTGGTACAGGATACGTGTGTGAAAGTTCGGCGGCTGTTCGTTACCCGACGACAGGCTGTGCGATTAAGGAGTGTGGGTACGTGAGTGCGTGTCGTTGTGTACGTTGAGCGCGGCTGGGGCTTCTGGAAGGGCGTAGAACGGGCGGGTAAGCAGGATGCTTTTTTTGTGTCGTTGTGTGTCGTTTTGTGATTTTGTGACGTTTTGCGATTTTGTGACACTTCTGTACATCTTAATACATGTTATAGATATCAATATAAATATTTATTTGTTGATACATACGGAATTGTTATGTATTACTTTGCAAAGATTTGTTTATCTCTGACCATGTGTTGTGCATTTCTTGGTAGAAGCGAATATTGTGGTCGACCAGGTTGTTTAAAGATTCTCGCAGTTCGTTGTTTTTAATGCGTTCGAACAGTTTAATTTCTTCTAAACAGTCAGCTTCAAATTGTTCTGTGAGTATTTTACTTGTTTTGACCTCTGTGGTGAGGCTCTCGATCTTAGTTTCTAGATGTTTTAGTTTGTCGCGTTTAATTTGTTCTTGATTGAAACCTGCAATTTCCTCCAATTTGTTTGTGATGAAATTGTTTGTGGTGGATAATAAATATTTGCTTCTGGTTTTGCTGGAGGACCCGCGACGAGAGGACTGACCTTCGTCGTCTGTGGTACGTGCACCGGTGACACCGTTGACATCCCCGGAGCCATGTGCATACGTTTGCATTAGATTGTCTCGCTCATGTAGTGATTTGGATAAGTATTCACTAAGTTCTTCGTAATCAATTTGTTTTTGGTCTTTTAGTTTGATTAGCCCTTTCAAGCTGTTTATGTATTGTTCAAGGTTCCTCATATCAGTTAGAAATTCAAATGAATAAAACTTATTCAAATCATTAAGACTATACGACAATTTAATGACTCCGCTGTTGAATGTCTTGATTTTCTCTGTAAGTTCGTTGCTATTATCCTCAGTCATTAGTTCTTGAAGATCTTTAAAATTTGAATGCACTTTAAAATAATCATCAATAATCAGTTCATTTTTTTTAACCATTTTGGAAAACGTTTTATCAATTTTAGAGATATTATTTTCAAATTTCTCCGTATTCTTTTTAATCTCTATAAAAACTTCATTCTGACTATGTGCAGACTTGAATGCATTCATTATCACTTCTGTCATTTCTTCTTTATTGTTGTTATGTATCACATTCGAAAAAGTACCACTTAGTTTCTTCTTGTACACTTCCCAATCACTACTAATTAAAAAAAATTCTAACATGTTAGATTGATTCAACATCGGATGTTTCGAAATCCTCCTCAAAAAATTTTGTAAACTATGACATCTCTTCTGTGTAAAAGTGTTACTGAACCGATCACCAGCGATGTATTGGAATATTTTCTTCGTAGGTAACGGAGGCACTATACACGTTGGATAATCGTTCAACAAAATATTGTATAACAATTCAAAATCACTAAACCTTCTATGAACAACAACAAGCACCTCCTCCTGTTCCTCACCACCATCACCCTCCTTCTTCTGACCACTCTCAGGTTGATAGTTCTTCATATAAGACGGCCTATTGGTCTTCGTGGACACCTGATAAGTCACATAAGAAGACCCACTGTCAGAACTCCGTTTCTGAGGATCAGAAACAATTATATCCAACATATACTTAGACTCTTCTCTATTTCCCTTCTTTACTATCTCATCGCCACCATTGTCCACAACATTGGTCTGATTTTCATCATCGGACATCTCTCAAAATCTAAACTATTCTCTTATTCTGCCTTCAATTGACGACTACTAATCCTCTGTATTCCGGTCACTAATATCGTCTAAACAATACTGTAATACTTCGTCTTAGCCTTGCTTCAACATATCCCACATTGCATAAATCATAACTATATATACCCTGTAAAATGCCAATCTTCTTTTTAATGGTTTCCCTTATTCTATTTATACTTCTTTCCATTTTGGAAAATCGATTCCTTAAATATTACTGAACGCCGGGTAACTCTCTGAGGTCTTCACTATAAGCCTCAAACACTGGGATGAATAGTCGCAACTTGTCCAATATATGCACAAATTATAGCCCTGCAGTCAGTGCCATGAGGCGTATCGATGGATAAATACTCTGTATCAGTTTATCTATGTAAACATACACATATATATACAATCATACATGCATATATATCAATGGCTTGCTGCCTCTTCGACTTCGTCAATTATGTCCCAAACTATATCTTCTGCGACTTGTTCCATGAATAGTGTATCCATTGTCTTTATGCTAGTGTCTTGTAATTGGTCATAGTGCTTTAGGTCGTCTTTATGAGTTAGTATTTTTGCTGTGCCTCCATTAAAGCAGCTGACTGTTGGGTAGTATCCTAAACTGTTATTATTTACGTACTTGTTTCTTAAGATTAATCCTTTCTTCTTTTTATTTGTTGATTGACCTATATGTTCTAAAGTGTCATTTGCAGTTGTATTCTCATTTATTATCTCTCCATTTTTCCAATAGCCAAAATAAAATTTCTCATTATATTGTAATTCACTGAATGGCGGTAAGAATGGTTGTAAGTCTTTGAAAGCATCGCCTAAGTACTTTCCATTTAAATATACACCTAAAGATGAATCTTCTAGAGTATATCCATCATTAGCTTGTTCTGTTGAATCGGTTGATGCGTAATATTCGGGTTTAGTGGTCTTCACATAATCAGTTGATTCAAAAAAAAGTTGGTTTTTATATCTGATTGGAATTTTGTCTCTAATTATGTTTGAATGATCAATATCTTCTAATAATGCTTTTTCAAAATCGTCAAAGGTTAATGTTGTTTTGGTTTTCTTCCTTTGAGTTGGGTTGTTTTCATGCTCACTATTCTTGTCCTTCAGATTACCATTGGCGTCTTTCATTAATTTCTCTATCTTTCGAATAGTGTATTCTTGTGCTTGTTTGACTTGTTTCTCTACAGGAGGTAACCTTAATAAAAATCCAATTCTATCTCCTTCTTTCAAATCACTTGTCTCTTTTAAAAGTTGCTTTATTTTCCCCTCATGAATAGATTCAAATGATATGTCTCTGATACCATACCCATATCGGTCAGTACCAATTGGGGACTCTAAACTAGCTTCTCTTCTTGAAATACCAAACCTTAAGTGGGATGTCATGTTAATTAAATCTCTTTTACGTTGTTTATATTGTTTTTTGTTAATATCTCCAGGTTCTGAACTATCTGTGTCCGCTACTTTCCCTAGCAATGAAGTATTTAGTCCTCCTTTGTACACTTCAACCTCCCAATAACAAGAACCCTCTTTTACGCAAACATCAGTCCTACTGGTTCTCCAACCTTCACCATCATTTACACTTACAGTGTCATTAGAATCCGATTTAAAACATATAACATCAGACCGATCCATCATATTAAAACCTGTTTTAGAAAATGGATACTCTGTACATGTATACCCCAAATTAGTAAACAACGTATTAGGTGCACATGTTCTATAGATAAAATGACGTTTATTCAATGGTATATCATCAGGTCTAACAAATTGAATGGTCTCATCACAAACTTCATAACTATGCATTTTATCAAAAATTGGCCAATTTGGCTTAGCTACCGATTCAGAATCATTATAAACAAAATCAGTATCCCCTTGATACGGTATAATTCCTTGTTTCATTATTCTTTGACTACTACAACTACTGATCTGTCTTCAATCATCAACAACTGTGACCACACAATCAATTCGATATCAGTATTATCAGCAACTATATATCGTCCTCTTGATCAGCTGAGTAATCACTGGCAATGAACTACAGCCTCAATAGATTAATTTAGATATAAAAGATACAATTACAAATAGTAGTCTCTACAATATCTACTAAAATAACATATATTCAAACTTTTAATTAGAGTTAAAAGATAAAATTATTATGTTCGGCTTCTGTATTCAATTATAGTATTTATGGTCGTGGCATTGGATAGCCAACAGCGTCAATCAACTCTACATTGCAGGTTTGATTGACGGTTATTTATCCCAGTATCCTTTGTTTAATGGATGAGACTGATTAAAAGATATTCGATTAGATATATGGCTATACCGTTTAATAGCTACTTAAACATATAAAATTTCATCTAATATGGCAACTTGGCCGAGTGGTTAAGGCGAAAGATTAGAAATCTTTTGGGCTTTGCCCGCGCAGGTTCGAATCCTGCAGTTGTCGAATTTTTTGCCTGCGTCGCAAGCATACCTGCATACTGCAATTGCACTTCACCAAGTTGCATTGCCATGTCTAGCTGCTGTTTAATATATCTAGTGAGTTATAAATAGTGAACTTTTGGGCTGATGGTGCTTTCCAATGACATTTTCCCCTCAACTCAAGAGGCAAGAGGGCTCTGCTTGATGAACTTCAATGGATGCTATATACTATGACCTTAACAAGTTGAAGCAGTTAGTTGGTAAATTATCTGATGAAAGTGGGTTCCCCTCAGTGCGTACACGAGTATTAGCTCAAGTGGTGGACATTGGTTCTGGGGCCCTAGAAAATGGTTGTTTTGCTAAAATTGTCATCAAACCGTTGAGTGACTTTTGCCCTGGGTCATCGAGCAATGGAGACACGTTATTGGTTAATATTGGTGAGACATTGTTTAATGACCGGTTTGGTGCTGTAGGCGATGATGTGGTTCGTCTTTTTGATCCTGTGGACTTGCGACTTTCGATCTGGTGCAACCAACCTGGGAAGTGTGCTGTGGAAGTGTTAGATATACGAACCATCACCTTGCAGGAGATAGAAACGTTCAAACAGTTTGTGACGAGCACAGAGGGTCAAGAATTCACAGATTTATACTTACATCATCGAGAAGGCCAGTTTTGAAACAAATAGATGAGTAATATACGTATTTTTATTTATATATATTATGATTTTATATAATGTACAGAATTATTATATCAGTCGTCAACCCTTCAAACCAGGTCTTGATCTAGTAGTGCGTTGCTTGTGTCTTCAAGTTATACGTTTCCGGATGCTTAAAATGCGATCTTCTTTGCGTTTCTCTTCTTGTTCTTCAATAAGATCTTTTGCTTTTCTCTCATTTCTTCTTCTTCTTCTTCAGAATCAATCTCCATATCTTCCTCCTCTTCCTCCTCTTCATCCTTATCGCTCATCTCAGCCCTCTCTTGCTCCTTGGCCAGTCTGTTGGCAACCTCAACCTCTCTCATCCTCAATAACTCAGGGTTGGCCTCCACCAACTTCAAGTCTCTCTGGAAGTCCCTCTCCTTGTTGCCCTTCATTCTGTTCTTGTAGAACGCCCTCTCACGCTTCTGTCTGATCTCCTCTATACGGGCCATCGCCTTCAACGTAGTGGCCACAAGCTCCCTGTTGTATCTCACAGGAACATTTCTCCTCTGCGCAAACGTCAAAGTAGAATCAACAGCCAACTCCTTACCAGCAGCCTTCCTGAAAGCCTTCGTCCACTTCAACTTACGAGGATTACGACGTTGCTTGAAATTCTTATGACACTTCGAACGACAGAACCGAAACTCCTTAGCATCGTTACGAACAAACATGATCCCATGCCCTGGGTACACAGGAGATGAACAAAAATGACACTGATAAATTCTCATCTTGGCTTATCACTCGTCACTCCGCACTGGCTAAAAACAACACACCCTCCTCCAACAACAACAACAATCAACAGCACTCACATAACACTTAGAAACAACACCCACTCTTATATACAAATCAACACCCATAACTGTTGTTCAACTAATGTATCTGCAAATGAGATGAGATGAGATGAGGTGAAAAATTTTTTTACTATGAGTGAAAAATTGAGATGAAAATTTGAGATGAGATATTGAGATAAAAAGAGGTGATGATGGATGGATGCGTGTTTGTGGATGTGGTTTATGAGGTGGTTTAGGTTGTTTGTGGATGTTGAATGTGGGTTGAGCAGGAGGCCAGCGATATTGTGTGTATTGTTGCTTTTATTTTTTTAAGATTGAGGAAAAATTGATGTCGCAAGGAGCTGGAGAGGACAGATCTGTTGTTGGAGATGGTGTTGTTGGTGGGTCTGCTGGTCAGGTTAAGAGTGGGATGGATTTGTATTTTGATGAGTTGGTGAATTATATGGGGGAGCATCCTGTGTTGAGTAGTGTTGGTGGTTTTTTTGCTTTGTATGCTGCTGCTGGTGCGTATAGGGCGGTGAGGGTGCGTGTGCGTGGTGGTCAGACCGGTGCTGGACAGTATTTGAAAGGTGGGTTTGAGGCCAAGATGAATATGAGTGAGGCCTTGCAGATATTGAATGTGAAGGAGTCGAGTTTGACTAAGAAGAAGTTGAAGGATGTGCATCGGAAGATCATGCTGGCCAACCATCCGGACAAGGGTGGGTCTCCTTATATTGCCACTAAAATCAATGAAGCCAAGGACTTTATTGACAAGAAAGGTGTGACGAAGTAAGACACAATGTTGAACATGTATGCATATGCATGTGCATATGCATGTAATATATGTATGGTATGTTTACTTATTGTATGTAGAACTTGTAAATAAATGACAATATTTGATGCTATGTGGATTGTGTGTTTGCATGGTGGTGAGCGGTTTTTAAAGTATGTACGTCGAGTTTTCTAGTACGTTGTTACCACAACGTTGGCATTGTTGCGTGATATGCGTTACATGATGTTGGAAGCAGTCGATATGCCAAGAACTGCATTTATGTGTGATTTCCTGGTTGGGTGCTAGCGTGCTGTTTTCGTTGCATAATACGCCTTGTAACACTACTTGCTTACAGACCGGACATACCTCTAGATCGTATGAGTCCTTTAGATATTCTTGTAGTTCGAAAACACATTTCAAATCGATCCCGTAACGTCCATCTGGTGTTCTGTAAAACCATTTGTCTGCGCATAACGAGTTCAGAAATGCCTGCGTTTCAGTAGAGGTCATCACCATATTGTTAATGGCTTCAGTGGATCCGATTTTGTAACTGATGTACGAAGTCCAAGTCGGTATATCTACTTCTTCTTCTTCTGACTCTCTTCGATCTCTTGCAACTCTTCCAAGGGCACTTCTGATTTCTTTCAGCACGGGATTGCTACGAATTGTAGCATCAACCTCTCGTGGTCTATTCGAATTTTCCATCATCATCTTAATTAAAGTCTTCATACATTCGATCTCTTTCGCAGAATAACAAGTCGCAAGCTCCGTCTCTTTATCCGATTCTAAATTCACGTATATGTAATACTTGTTAAAATCTTGTAACCGGTTTACAAACTCCAGGATAATATCTTTTGATACCATGGTATCTTCTGAATTTTCATTGATCTCAATCAATAATTTTTCCATGTTGTTCTTAGTATATTTCGACACCTCATCTCTTCCTAATGGATGACTAACTTTACAAATCTTAAACTTCAATCTATCCAATTTCACATTAACAAGATCGATAATGCTTTCAAGTTGATTCCTCAATTCAATCGCTTCCAACCGATACATTTCATCACCAACTACATTAGCATCACTCATCCGTAACCTCATCAACGCAAGAATCATAAATGCTTCATTACAGATTCCCTTGCAAGAAAGCAAATACTGCAAAAGGTACCTACCTAGTTCATCATTTGATAGCATATCAGCCTCGACCCTCTGTTCAGTAACCGTCTCACTCATTTCTCATACAATGTCACCTTATGCAATTACTTAACCGTCCTGCTCCACTGCCTATTTTCCTCAATTCTGATCGGATTTGACCTCTGGTTTCACTCAAAGAAGAATATAATATGTTGCACACACTCAACACCTCAACAGGAACCCTTGTAGTCCCAAATTTACTTTCCTTGGTCAACATAAACCTATTCTTAAATACTATCTCGAGTCTCAATCGCAGGACACGAAGGTTTATTCGCTTAACTTTTAAGAAATATTATATATAAATTTGATATTGACAGTTCTACAAGTTGCATTAATTAGTATTAAACAATGGTTGATGTAAAAGGAGCTGTTGGCAGTTGAGGAGGTCTATAAGAGTTGCTATTAGTTTGTTCGACTTGTATGCGTGCTTCGAATGGGTTTTTTCTGTGTGTCAATTGACTAACTTTGAGGTATTGCTCAAAATTTTAAAATATTGAGTTGGATTATAGATATACTTTTACGTTTGGCTATCGAGTTGGTATTTTGTTGTAGGGTTGTTGTGTTTTGTAGATGGTACAGGGAGATATGATTGATAGAGTCAAGCCTATTTCGCCGTTGTATTTTGATACAATTCCGTTTAACTCTGCTATGGGAGGAAAAATTTGGGTCAAATTGGCTGATAGAAGGAGTGAGAATGAGAATGAGAATGGGACTGGGAATAGGAATGGGAACATATTCAATCAACCTACCGCTATTTTGTTTACAGAAACTGATACGATTGATGATTTAAAAACGAAAATTCTTCTCAAGTTCAGTAGTTTGAAATGGGCCTCATATAATGATAATTCAACGTTTGCACTTGGTGTTTTAGAGGCTGATTATAAATCAAATATGAAAGGTAGTATGTCCCCATTATTGAGTTCTAGTAGGAAAACGCAAAGTTATACTTCCATGAGAGGTTTAGCTAAGTTTCTTACTCCCTTAGACTTAAAGATGCATAATAACGATGATGGAAAATATGAAACTAATATAAATAATAAAGAAGTTAACGTAAATGATACTAATAAGGTCAATATTAAGAATAGTAGCGCTGGTAAAGACAGGTTAAGTGATATTAATTTGGATAATTCTCAAACTACTCCAACTGTCATAACAGCAAGTTCATCGAACTTAAACCTGCATAATTTACAAATTTATTCAAATAACTTATCACCGTTCATGGAAAGAACGTTTACATCCCCCGAAGTAGTGGATAAACGTATAAAATTTACTACTGAATTGATAGACGAAAATGTCTCTGCAATCATGTTTTCACCAGACGAATTGGTGAAAAATGTCTACATAGAGTTATTCGGTAGCCTTGGTGCACAAAATATATCAAAGCCTTTATTGATATTTTATGCTAATGATGTTCAACAAGTGGCAAATGAAAATGGAAACGAAAATGAAGATCAGCTTTCTCAAGAAGATATAAACCAAAAATATTTTAATTACAATAATCAAACAGCAGAAGATGATGGAGATATGGGTAATAGTTACCTTGATTCATTGCATACTGAAAAAAATTTGAATACTGATCCATATGATAGAAATTTCTATAATACTTATAGAAGAGAAAATAATGAAGGATTAAAAAATAATAATGAAATTGATACCTTACAGTCACCAATACAAGAGCAATTTGATAATAGTTTTCCCAATAGAGGTATATATTTGTTACCAAAAACATTTCAGGATCAGGATGATACAGGGTTTATTAAAGAACATAATAGGGATATATCTGAGACTTCAGACTCAACAATAAATAGAACAAATGATGAGGTAATTCAATCAGATGATATTAGTGTATCTAAGGATGCTGAAAATATTTATAAAAATTCTGAGGCTGAAGAACAAGCATCCGATAATCATGATTTAAAAAATGTTCCTGATATACAGTCAACTAAGAAAGATTCATCACGTAATCCAGTAAACTATCCAACTGATAAAATGTTCTCACCTGTTGCATTTGAATTCAACAGCGAAAAAGTTTTTCCAAATATTACAGTTTTGATTGTAGAAGATAACGTTATCAATCAAACTATTCTTGCTTCCTTTTTAAGGAAGCATAAGATATCTTATAAAATTGCTAAGAATGGTAGGGAAGCCGTCGATAAATGGAAAGAAGGTGGAATACATTTAATATTTATGGATTTACAATTGCCTGTGATATCAGGTATAGATGCAGCAAAAGAGATTAGAGAGTGTGAAAAGCAAAAAGGAATAGGGATAAGGAAGCACATGGCGTCTCATTTATCATTATCAAGTGTGGAATCAATAGAAAAGCCCAACTTAGGTGCACCGGTAATTATAGTAGCTTTCACGGCTTCAAATTCTCTTACGGACAAGAGAGAGGCATTAGTATCAGGTTGTAATGACTATTTAACTAAACCTGTTAACTTACACTGGCTAAGTAAAAAGATTACTGAATGGGGATGCATGCAAGGTTTAATTGATTTTGATAATTGGAAAAAAGGACAAAGAAGAATGACAGATAGAGTCTTAGTGAAACAAACTCCAAAACTAACTACTAGAAGAGATTCACAAAGCACAGTTTCAAGTAGTACCTCCATTAAAAGCAATTATAGGTCATCCACAAACCAAAATTAGTTTGACGATGATTTATTTAGCAATCAAAAATTAAGAAAGGCTTTTTAAGAATTGTATAACAAGCCTCAAATATATATTTTGGACTTTTATTTGCATTACTATATATGAGCATACTTGAATCGTCAAGTAAAAAAAAACAGCAATTATAGATATCATATATGGTTGGATTTGTAATATTCTGAATTGACATTTTACACATTAGTATTTATTCTGGGAATTTATATATGCCTAAATTTAGGGTTTATAATTAATAAAGTAATATTTTAACGGAACTCTTATTATCTAAAAATTGTTTCAAGACTTTAATTAACAATTCAGAGTTTTCTGAAGATAATAGAGAATTTTTCTTTTGATCAAGATATGAAGCATCTAAAATTATATCTAACTTATCTTTACCTTGGAAGAATAAATCAGTTGATTCTATTAATTTTTCCATTCTTGTAGGAGTAGCAATAAAATGCTTAATATTCTTATATCTTTTATTTTTACCTTCAAAAACTTCTTTAACAGTTTCTAAATCATCTTTCAGTTTATTTTTAGCAAATAGTTTTAAACAGCTGTTTCCAGAATTTAAACTTCTTGATATATCTGCTACTCTCATATTAGACATGGAAAATATGATTGTCTTTGGAGATTTTGAAAACTGAGTCATGAATTTTGGTAAATTGGTTAAATTACGTTCATTCTCAAATTTCTCTGTTGTTAAGAAACTACTTTTATTAATATAAAGTTCTTCTAACTCTAAAGCACTTAAATCAGGATTTTTTTCTCTAATAATTTTAGCGAAAAACTCAGCAAGTTCAAGTGTATTGGATTTTGGAAGTTGTTTCTTAAAATTGGTTTGATATTCTTGTTCTTCTTTCCTTTTTTGATGTAATTTGGAATTCTTCAATTTCTTCTGTCTCTTGGATAAATGCTCTTCGCTATCAACAGTTACATCTTTAGAATCAGTTTTCACATCTACTTTATCATCACTTTCATCAGCTGCTCTCTTTTGTGATAAAGCAGGAGCATCCTCAGCTCCACTAATAAACCCCTCTTTTTCATTAATCTCATTAAAATCCGACTCAATGTCATATACTAATCCATCATCTAAGTCATCAGCATTCGACATGTTTTTTCAATATTAACGTTTCGACTGATGCATTCCTTTATTCTTCAAAAATAGCATAAAAAAATAAATAAGTACAAGAAAAATTGGAAAGTGAATATAAATCGCAATCCAACAACTGCTTTAATACACTTCGAAGCACTATAACCAATGGATTAAACTCTACATCTTAAAACTTTCACTATTTGAAATTTGCGATGAGCTTTAAAAAATTTTATTACATACTAAAAATATATGGCGACCTTTGATTTCAAACATAATGTTTGAAAGTTCATCAAATATTATTCAGATGACAGCGTAAAGTGACGGATAATGAAATAAATAGTAGTGTTTAGTAAGATGTTAATTTTGATATTAAAACTGAATTGTATATTATTTATAAATTTTAAAGGTTATGCCATTTAAAATGGTGTTCTATTTGTATAACTTTTTGTGTAACTGAATATTTAATAAATGTATCTAAAACTTCTATTTTGGATATCTGTAAGATCTAAGAACTCGTACTTGACATTTGGAGCACCTTCTTGTTCTTTATCTCTTAGTTCATTTTCCTTTTTGCAAAGGTATCCTATATAGAATTGTAATGGGATGCAGACGCATTGTGTGACTAATAATGCAATTTTTGCTGGCGTATAATGAGGATAGTCATTGGTTCTGAACATTTGAGGTGCCACGATACAAGAGACGTTGTAAACTATTAATGTTGCTGCATTTCTGAACAGTCTCTTACAGTATCCAGATGTGTTCCATGTGTTCCATATGTATATATTAGTGATTGTACAAGATCCACTGTACACCAAATATAATCCAAGTAGATTCCCCACTTTATTTGAAAGAGGTAATGATAGCATAACAATGCAACCAATAATAGCAGGTACGTACATTGAAGAAGTGATTAGAGTAATATGGCCCCAGTGAGCTAACATCTGTGTAGTAACTATAATAATTATTGCAACAATACCACCAATTGGCAATTGTAGTAAAGCTGTTACATAACTATCAAAACCGAATGTACCTGTGATAGTGACTGAAAATGTACCAATTGCACCGGTAGAAATTTGGGAACAACCAGTTAATAAAAGCATTGGCCATGTAAGTTTATCATGGAAAAATAGTTCTTTCACTTGCTCTTTTTTGAATTTTTTATTTTCAAGACCTGTTTGGTTACTTCTAATATGTTCAATAACTTCAATCTTTTGATCTTGGTCAAGGAACCATGCATTGGTGATATTGTCAGGCAAATAGAAAAAGGTCAATATACCAAATGCAACAGTAACTAATCCGACAACCAGAAACATAATTTGCCATGAATAAAATTCTTTACCATGGTAATGTTGAAATCCAAATGAGATTAAACCACCTACTACATACCCAGTACCTGCTTGAGTTGCCCAATAACCAATTCTTGCACTTTGTTCAGATTTTGTGTAATACATACCACTTATAGCAATGCATCCTGCAGCACTGGAAGATTCAAAAATACCAAGCAAAACACGAACGATCATCAATGAAGCATATGTCTTACATGCAGAATGGCATGTAAGAACGATACCCCAACATAAAATAAAGGAACCTAAGATCTTGGAAATCGGAAATTTTTGAAATAAATAAGTAGTAAATGGTTCCATAAAAATATAACCTGCACCAAAAATAGTGCTTAAATTGGAGAATTCATCACCTTTCAGATTTTTTTTAATTCCCATCGCAGCAGCATAATTCAATAGAACTTTATCTAAAAACATAAGAAAATATGTCACACATAAGAAGGACAGAATAACCAAGTCCAACCTTCTCATAGTTTCCTTGGATAAATCCTTTGAACCCTTTAACACCACACGTTCATCAGTAAAATCAACTTCAGATTGGCCCTCTAAATCGTCAGCATTCTTAGTATCCTCTTCCACATCACCACCTTTCCTTTCAACATTCTTCAAAAAATTCAATGCTACGTCGACATCATTCTCAGAAAACATCGATGATACTTGATTGGTAGCAACATCGAAAGTATCCTTCATCAAACTTTCATTCGAGCTGTCATCATCATAACTCTCAGCTCTCATGTCAACGACATTCTTCGACGAATCATTGCCATCGTCTCTCTTCTGGTTCTCGGACTCAGACATAATTCTCTAGCGAAGTAAGTAAAGCAGCTTTATGGCTGTCTTTCATATATTGCCCCTACCAAAGAATTGAGACAGAAATACAATGAAATATAAAAAACTTAAAATTGGGGACTGATAAGTATTGTAATTCTTCTTATGACTGGTACTTATATACACATGTGAGCATCAAGGAATTTCCAAGAAACTTGTTCATGTCACAATAAGACAATGCATTTTTTAATACCAAAATAAAATGTAATTAAAGTAAGTTCATGAATATAGCAACAATGCAGGAACTATAACTTGAAGAACCAACTCCGAAGCCAAGCAGCCATTCCAATTCCCCCATTCAACTAATTGATCGGTCTAAATATTCACATATTCACATATTCACATATCCACCTAATACCTATTCACTAACTGAACAATAGAACCCATTCTAAACCTTACGATGACTATGCATTTTTATGTCATCGAAACTTTCTCGGCCGAGAGACTTTTCGAAACGGTTCGCTCATGTTAAATATTACCTCAGATCTCGAGATCTCGCGACTGAGATCTTGAGATCGCATTCGATATTGAGGTAAAAGAGTCTCGAGGCCATCCAGTTAAAGAAACAGTCTTCTAATAGTGTGGTGTGTGGGTGTGTATTGCATTTATCGAATGGTTTTTGCTTACTAGGCAACTGGTTTTAGCTTTGTTAGTTAAGGACAGGCCTCTTAGATAGTGTCGTCAAGTATATGTATATATATGGGTGTGTTATGGCAACGGTGCATTGTACACTGAGGCAATCGACTTTTTTTTGGTTCTATTCCTTACAGTGTGTGGCCATAGCTGTACGAATTAGGGAACTGTTTCTGTTTCTGTTTCTGTTACTGTTAGTAAAGTTTTTGATTTGGTAGTTAGTCGAAACGTCGATTTTCAGAATATTGTCAAACTGCAATTGCTTTGTTTCCTGGTTTCATTTTGCTACTGAGTATGAAGATAATTTCACGACACCTTTTTTGTTAAAGAAATGCTAGGAATTACTAGAAACTGCATATATGCAGCCTCTCCAGAAATGGAATATCCAAAACATAGTAACCGTTGATGAGGTTACTGGTAATACATCTTAGAAGGCAGTATCATCGATTTGTCATTAACAAGAGGCAATGTCTTCTTCGATGAAATCTAGTGATAACGCGCACACGGAATCTTTCGCTTTGAGCAGACTCTCATTGCTGACCAAATTAGGAAAGTGACATGTAAATTGCTGTCGCCGTTAATTAGAAGAGAGAGGTACATGAGCGTCACAAATTCCTATATGGTTATATTATGGTTGTGGTACTTGGTAAGGTAAGCTAGTCCCTCTATCAATTAGGAGTGCCTTCTAAAGAGCTGAGGCGTGTCCTTCTGTGTTATTTTTGGTTTAATATGAATTGACCTTGAGGTTAGAAAGAATGTATATGGCATTCATCTTCTTCTCTTTTTGGTTATATCTGACAACTCACATTGAAATAGTAATACAGTTGTGTCTCATTCAAGTAATTTATTATCAAAGTAAAACATTTTGAAAGACAAATCAAGATGTATTATTGAATTTTGGAAGATTTTTTTTATTTGAAACAATTTAACAGAAACAAATGGATATGGCATTGATGTATTGCGGTTACAGACAAATGTGCCCTGGTTTGGACTGCATGATGTTAAAGTTTATTATTTTAATAAAATGAATTAGGATGAATATATATAAGGACCAGCTTATTGATGAATGAGATGATAATACTACGATAACTTTCATTTATAATCGATATTCATAATATTCTATATGAATAATAAAAATACCAACTACAATACATTCATAGAAACTATAATATAAAAATGGAAGGTAAATACTTTAAGTTTCTGCTCTCGTTATTCTTCGTTACGTTTGCCTTAGCAGCTGAGATAACTAATGTTACATATTCTGGTTTAGAATTTACTCCAGAAACATCTGATAAAACGCCAAATAATGGTTGGGTTACTTCTTTTAATTTTAATTTAGATTCAGAAACAATAGTGGAACCAGGTGACTACTTCGACCTTAAATTTCCATATATATATCGTGTTAAATTCAATGGCCAAGAAACTGAGCTCCCTATTAAGCTTAAGGATGGTACAGAAATTTTCACATGTAATGTATTACAACAAGGTTCATCTGATTATAAAGATTCCGTTATTAGATGTACCTCAAATGTTGCTTTATCTGATCAAGAAACGCTATCCGGTTCAATTTCATTTTCTATTAGCTTTAATGCAGGTGGATCTGCTTCTGAAATCGACTTACAAGGTGCAAAATATTTTAAAAGTGGTACCAATGAAATTACTGTTTTGGATGGTATAACAGCAGAAGTCTCATTCAGTGCAGTTGATTTTAATTATGAATTATATTATGCAATTCGCTCTATCCCAAGTGAAGAGTTCGGAAGTTATTATCTATCTATGGTATGTCCAAATGGGCACCTATTAGGTGGTTCTCAAGATATCAATTATGACTTTGGAAATGACGGCTTTACATTGAATTGTGCAACCCCAGAAGTATTTTTGTCAGACAATTTCAACGATTTTTGGTTTGTAAAAGATTATGAAGATGCTAACGCAGAAGTTATTTGTATGGGTAATGATTTAAGCATTCAAATTGGTGAGGCTGGTACAGGTTCTGGATTGTGGGTGGATGCTGAACAATCTTTTCCAAAAGATGCTACTGCAGTAACACATTTAGTAAGTGCCAAGTATACTTGTACAGATACATTGGCTAGTACTCAATATACAAGTAAAATTCAAACAACAATTGTATATGAAATATATGGTGGTACTGCAAGCGCAGAAGCTCTAATAGAAACAATTTCTTTACCTGTCACTATGACCTCTACAACTACTACTGGTTGGACTGGAACCTACACTACCACCTACTCTACTGAGACTACTTACACCATTGGTACTGACGGTTCCACCACTCCAGAAATCATCTACCATGTCGAAACGCCATCCACAGTCATCACTTCTACAACTACTACTGGTTGGACTGGAACCTACACTACCACCTACTCTACTGAGACTACTTACACCATTGG